>JANDKE010000551.1:0-23334 GCA_027627275.1 Coprinellus aureogranulatus | reverse complement strand
CTCTTATTTGCGAATGAAGGACTCGGACGCTTATAAGTCGACTAATTCAGGTTCAATATTTGGAACACCGGGGCCTGACCTTGAATTTCGATCGCATTGCTCACCTGGCGTAAGCTGGTTTTCAACACATCGGGGAGTGATCATTTCCTTGATCGATGGAAATGAGCAGTTGAGTTGCTTAACTTCTACATGGTGCGACGCACTGGCTAACTGTTCACCACTTTCGTAGGTGGTTCAAGTCAGAATGTAATGCCGAGCCAATCTTCCTCTATTTGCCGTCTTACCCATCACTTCCCTCATTCAGTCGGGTCGCTTTTTACCCAAGACGGCGTACAACTACGGAGTTACCCCAGGACACAGTCGATGTGTGGTCATGCGATCTTGCAACAGTTGCGTACCTTCTTCCTTTTCTGGGACTCAGGAACATTGCTCCTCGCGGCATCCATACAGAATGCCGCGAGAGGTGATGCCCGATTCGGAGTTGCTTTGCATTTGCCTTACTCCCTGATACTGATAGCGACCCTATAGGGGCGATGAGCCCATGATGGTTTTGGACACAAGAGCGGACTGGAGGTTTGCGAAGAACGTGAGTATGCATCCCCAGTTGCCGCTGCGACCACCTTACGCATTAGTCTATGCCCCTAGCCTCTCGTGACTGGACCGACGAATATACGGTTCTATGCAGCTGCCCCACTCCGCACCCAGGATGGTTTCAATATCGGGACACTTGCGGTCATCGACGACGTCCCTAGGGATGATTTCTCTCCTCGGCAAAGACATACATTGAAGGAATTCGCCGTAGGTGAATTTTTATCTTGAGCACGGGATCGGTTTCAAGCCTCCTTCCTATTCAGGCCATTGCTATGCGTGAAATGGAACTATGGCGCGACAAGGTATTGTCACCCTGCGCATCCACTGATTTTGTCAGCTAACCACACCCTCAGATTCAACTCAGAATACGTGACCGTATTCAAAGCTCCGTGAGTGAACCTATCATATCATGCCGCTTCTCATATTGGTAATTGGGTTCTGACCTATTTGCAACAGATGGAACAGTTCAGCAGGGAATGTCTGGAGAGCGATAACGATGTCCACACCCACGGCCAGCAAGATCTCACTATGGGGTCCTCAATGGACAAAGTGTATGACCGGGCCGCCAAGCTCGTACAACGCACACTCGACGTTGAAGGTGTCATCGTTTTGGACGTGTCACATTGCAATGTGTTGGAAAACATGAGCGCGGAAGGCACTGTCAGCGTAGTCCTTCACCACGGGGACGTGGATATGGAGATGGAAAAGAGGCAAATCACGACCGAGGAATACCACAAGTTCAATCGCTTCTTTCAGAAGTATCCAGATGGGAAGATTCTGGAAGGGATTTTGCCGCATTTGTTCAGGCCGTATATGCCAACACATATTCGCTATGCCCTTAGTGAGCTTCTTACCGTTGTTCGGTCGGGAGAGATTTTGACTGATATATAACATTCAGCCGTTCCCATATTCAACATAGACAAACGACCTTTCGCTTTGATTTGTGCCTACAACACGAATGAGCACTCGAAACGCTTCGTGAGTGACAAAGGTTTAACTTTAATCCTCAGTATTGATGTAATGCACACTCCGGTATAGCTGGAAGGGCATGAGCTATCTTACCTCAGAGCCATTGGTGTAATCATCCTATCTGCAGTCCTGAAGCGTAGGATGATCCTGGCAGACAAGGCCAAGAGCTTGTTCATTTCGAAGTAGGTCCCATAGTGCTTACCTGTTGTGCTGCTCATCCTAATAATCTTTAGCATCTCACATGAACTCCGAACACCGTTGCATGGAATCCTCGCCGCCGCAGAACTACTCAGCGACAGTCCACTGTCACATTCACAAATGTCCTTTATCCAGACTGTTCAAGCCTGTGGTACTTCCCTTGTTGAGACCGTGAACCACGTATTAGATTTCACGAAGCTCAGCGGTAATTCGAAGGCCGGCGGCGTTGAGAAGGTTATCGTTCCGATGGTGTGAGTACCGTTTTGGACATCTGGGTGATCAGCCCTGAATTCAGTGTGCATATATAGGACGGACCTCATGGCGCTCATTGAGGAGGCGGTCGAAGGATGCTGGATTGGGCATCGCGCCAGAGCAGCAGCGAACAGCGACTCGCTTATAGGGAGCGTGTACTCGCCGCCAGACCAGGACGATGATGGCACTCACCATGTGGAAACTGTTATCGACATTGGCTTCCGGGAACAGGGCTGGCTCCTGAAGTTCGAGAGAGGTGGCATTCGCAGGGTTCTCATGAACCTGTTTGGCAACAGCCTGAAGTTCACGACGGATGGGTACGTGCATGTCAGAGCGCGACTTCTACCTCGCGGCCCGGATGATCCCCCAAATAAGGTCAATGTTGAGCTCGCCGTGGAGGATACCGGGAAGGGTATTAGCCAGAACTTCCTCAAAGTTCGTGATTGGGTTACTCGAGTTTGGTTGGTCTGGTTAACTCCCCTTTTGCAGAATCAACTTTTCCACCCGTTTTCGCAAGAGAATCCACTGCAAACGGGAACAGGCCTGGGTCTCGCCATCGTCAGCAGTATAGTCGCATCTGAGAACGTCGGTGGGAAAGTCGACGTCTGGAGTGAAGAAGGAACCGGCACTGAAATACGGGTGACTTTCCCTGCTGAAGTTCCAGAAGACCAAGCCGCTGTGCTCCATTCTGCTCAAGAGGCTCAACCGTTCAAGCTGGAAGATGGCTCACCCCTACCTGCCGTGACGCTTATCGGGTTCGACAGTCCCCATCGGGGTATTCAATTACTCAAAAAAGTCATGTTGAGCTATCTGAGAGATTGGTGGGGTTTCACGATCAAAGAGGGACCCGAGCTTGGTGAGATCGTTCTCCTTAATGAGGACATCGAGCCACTGAAGGATGCTCTTCAACGCCGGGATTTCTCGCGATCATTTGTTATCCTCTGGAGTACGCGCGGGAATGCTGAGGTGCTGGCGGTGACCAGCGAGTATGACCGGATGGGCGGGTTTTGTAGGATTCTCTACAAGCCTGGTGGTCCTAAAGGACTTCGCGCTATCATGAAGATGTCGATCAACGCGTTGAAGGTAGGCCATTACCGGCACAGGCAGGTCTCGGCGCCGCAAGTCATGCCTGGATACGTCTCAAACTCAAAACATGAAGCGGACCGGTATGCGACCGCTGCGTGGAGGCGGAATTCTGACGAAAGCTACAAGATCACGCACAAGCCCCTGGCTGCCGTTCAAAGGCCGTCGATGTCGCGCTCGATCACAGCGAACCCTTTATCATCTCTGCGACAGGTTGTTTCGGGGCAAGTTGACGGGCAAACGAGCCCACCGACGACCACATTGGATCCCTCAAAGGCCACGATATCTATCGGCTCGGGTGGCTCCTTGCTGAAATCAGCAGTGCGTCTACCCTCTCTGGAAGAGGCTCACGACGACTGGAAAGCCAGAGTTCTGGTGGTTGAGGATAATACCATTCTTCGTAACTTACTGTAAGTGAATAACTTCCCTCGGTTTCTCTGGTGACGCAAGAAGCTAATTTATTCATGCATCTCCCCTTGACCCTCCGATCTAGGGTCAAATGGTTGGGTAGAAAGGTANGCATCTTCTTGAATCAAACTTGAACGTATACTCACGATCTTACCTTGNCTGGNTNTAGGGTTACGAATACAAAGAGGCTGTCGATGGCCTTCAGGGCGTNAACATCTACCGGGAAGATGGCCCATTTGAGTAAGTAGGCTACCGCTTTAGCCAGGCTCCTGACTGATTTCATGNGCGCTCTTCCAGCGTCGTTCTCATAGATCTGTCNATGCCCGTNTTAGATGGTGACAAGCTTTCCCCTCTTCTCTGACCCAGAGCCTTTCNCTGACTTCTGTTATGTACTTGCGTTTNNCCCTTCCCCNACTCTATCCTCNTCGCCCCACGTTTGATNTCAGGTATCNCTGCCACTCGACAAATGCGCAAGATNGAGGCNCAATNCGNTTCGCATGCGNGNGAGGACAGTGGAGANGAAGGTNCCTCGACGCCTCCAAGTCCTACAAGCGATCAGGCCAAGGACCGACGCACCAAAATCCTCGCATTGACGGGCATGTCCTCATTAGAAGACAAGCGCAAGGCTTTCGACGCTGGTGTGGATGGCTAGTGCGTTTTATATTAANNTTAGTTCCCNNGGGCTGGTGGTTCCGGGGGTTCTGCGATACCGATTACTGATTNTTNCANTTTTTTGNTCTCTTTCAGTCTTGTCAAGCCTGTCGCATTCAAGACGCTCGATGACATGTTCGCGAAACTCGGCATTCCGTAGCCAAGGGNCTGCGACTAGCTTGAAAACGGCTCGCGTGGTTAAGGGCAGCCAAGTTGGCGCCACNNNNTNGNCNNNANATATTAGACTGGAATTCACCAACTGAATCGTTAGGACCAATCGCTTGTCCTCCTCTCTTCCTGCCCGTTTGACAGGTCACCATTGNTATCAGTCCTGCGCGGCTCTTTACCATCGTCACTTTTACCATCCGTATCCCACTGCATATATACACTNCCATCGAATAACAAACTGTAGCNTATAGGACGTCCTGTNGNCCGTCGTGTATTTNTCTGCACTCTTCTTTACCCATGACTCTCAGTCTACTCTGCTCGACTTGCNATATCACCATTTTTTGTCCTCANTGCTCTACTCGGATATTCACATCGCTTATGACTGGCTAAGTGCCCATGATAACAAACTGTACATCTACAACACGCGCCTCACGCACGCACAATATNTCAGCTGTACACGCTGCTCAAATNATCGATTTGCATGGTATGATTCAATCCCTCATCGGAGAGGATGCTCCAAGAGTATGCAGTACAAGTACATATTTGTTGTTCATGGTTCTTTCCGGTGTGCTTAAGCGCGAAAGATACAGCAAAAGAGTGTGATGTAGATGCAGCAAGCGCAAAGTCAATGACGCGACGGTCCCCGCCGCATAGGGCGGAGTGTACCTTGTCGCTTTTTGGGGGAGGCAACATTTATGAGGCTTCCAACTAANCTACTCTCGCACGNACTGGACAAGTGTNNATTCAGTCGTCCCGCTCAAGAGACGGGCTGGCGGCACGACCCTGAGCCTCGGCCTTGTGCCTCCTGAGAAGGCGGTCAAGNGCCTCCTTCTGGCCAACCTCGAGCTCACCGCTCTGGATACCAGAGTGGTAGACACGAAGGAGGGTATCNACGTCGTCCATGGATTGCGTTCGGACNTCGGCGAGCTCCTTGATCTTGGCNGTGACGTCCTTGACCTCGTCGTCGCTGAGCTTNAGGCCAAGCTGCTCGACNCGAGACTTGACNGCNTTCCAGCCGGTCAGNCGGTGNCTACGNGGAGTANCNNGCGNTTAACNNNGGGNAATNGNCGAATAGNTNCAAGANAACNTACCCAATCGAGACNTAGCGAGTCAGACCAAAGTCTTCGGGCTTGAGGATCTCGTAGGTGCTGGGNTTGTTGAGGATNGCCTTNGCGTGGATACCAGCCTTGTGNGTGAANGCACAGTANCCAGTNATGGGGTTCATGAAGGGAATNTTGACCTCCACGGCCTCNGCNACCAAGTTCTCNATCTCTCGGAGCATNGAGAGGTTNTACTTGGACTTGACNTATTCNGGGTTGGCTGCGTAGAGGCAGGCNACGAGNCCNCCGAGAGGGGTGATGCCGACTCGCTCGCCGATNCCNAGGACGGCTAGNAAACTNGGTGAGTAGNNGGAATNATNANNTTGGGAANGNACNCATACAGGTNTCGATGTGGGTAGCACCGGCTTCAAGAGCGGTGTANGCGTTGGCGATGGCCATACCNGTNTCATTGTGGAGATGGATCTCAATGTCGCAAGAAACGACGCTGCGGAGAGTCCTNACGAGGTCGTAGACCTGGCGGGGGTTNGCNCAGCCTACGGTATCAGCGATTCCNACACGGTTGACACCGATCTTGTCTACCGTCTGGTAGATAGAGAGGAGATCGACGAGATCTGACCGGAAGGAGTCTTCCGAGGAGAACCGAACCTCGATACCCTTGGACTTGACAAACTCAATAACCTCGATAGCGGTCTTGGTAATGTAGGTCATGTCCTTTCCATGCGAGAATTCACGCAGGAATGANGANGTGCCGATGACGACATCGACACCGTCGACNCCTATGGGAATGAACATTNTGCGTCAGATTAAAACTTNNNGAAAATNGGAAGGTGAGCGTACCAGTCTCGACAGCGATGCGAGCATCGTCCATGTGGCAGCGAATGTGGGTGAGGATCTTGGCACGGAGNCCGAGCTTGCAGATTGCCTCGCAATCGAGACGCGACTGCTCGGAAGCGGCGGGGGAGGTGAGCTCGATGTACTCGACACCAAAGGCGTCGAGAGCCTTGGCAATAGCAATCTTGGTCTTGGTGTCGAAGAAAGCATTGGCAAACCTGTTCACCCTCTGGATTCGAGATATGAGTCATTCTCGTCGAAACCATTTGGAAATTCGGAATGCTTCGCACCTCTGAGAGTACTCTCGATAATGTTAAAGTTGCAGACATTGGAGAGCAGATCGGAGGCACGAGCAGCGTATGGGTTCTTGGGCTCGTTCTTGAGGTGGGCGTTGGGATCTCTTGTGGTGCCCCGCTTCTTGACGGCAGACTGGCCGTTCGACCCATTGACGGGGACGTTGTTCTCGACGGCGACCATGTCGTCCTTGTTGACTGGGGTGGAGTCTCCGTTTGCGTGTGGGCACATTTTTGAGGATGGTGAGGGGAGTGGGTAGGGAGTGGTGGTAAAGCAAGTCTCTATAAATTTGAAACGAGTCACTATCAATCTATAAAGTGATTCCCGGCTTCTCGGCATCGTCGGCCGACCAATGAACGCACAGACAATTATCTAATCTCATAGACGCCCTCGTGATAACGGATTCGCCAAGTCAGTACTCGAGGTTGAAGTCAAAAGCTTCGAGTTAGCTTCGCCAGGCAGTCAGATTCAAAAAGGCCCATGTACCTGACAACATGGTTCTCTTGCGCTGAAGATGTCATTATTCGCGTATGTAGCGAGTCTGGGGTAAACCTCCGATGCCTCACATCACCTGTGCCTGGATGGATAGTCACAGCACTCTTCGCTCGCATCGCATCTCTTCGTGCACGCTTTCGCAGTTCCGATCGCAGTACCCCATTCCACATCTCCGGCAGGTATATGCGCCCCAGTACCCGCATACCGAGCACATCAGACGAGGGGGATACGAGGGAGGCGGGGCAGTCGCGGTGATATAGGATGGTGTGCCAGGTTCCAGGCCCGCGAGGTCGGCTTCTTCAAGCAGCGTCGCGAAATTCTTCCGGTAGAGCAGCGCGGAACGGATGTTCATCGTCGACTTCTTGCTCGTCGCTGCGGGAGACGTTCCCGGAATGTTCAGCTTGCGTTTGTCCGAAATCGTCTGCCTCGCCCGGCCCTTCGTGTATCCGCCTTCCTCTCCTTCTTCCAGCCCATGTACAGCACTCGTCTCAGAATAGTTTGATTTCTGNCCTGTATGAGAACATNAGGCNCTATACTTGGCACAGAGGCATACCTCTANTTCATCCAGNCGGCGCTTGTTTAGCCTGGCGATCACATCAGGGGACAGCCCTTGCGAGTTGACTGCTGCCTGCCTCACNACTNTACAGAGTCGTCAAAGATGCCCGAGGCGACGACTAGANGCGTAGTGCTCACGCTGCTCTCGNCCTCGCTTTGGAGGCATGGNNGTTCATGGGAGAAGACATCGGCCGACTTGATGGCCACTGTCGGGGGTTGTTTACCCATGAGCACGCCATTTGTGGTACAACTCGCTATATACCCCATAATGTCCTGCAGTCGCCAGCATTCATTCCTCGACGACATCCACGCCAGCGCAGGCGGCCATTTNCACACTCTTCTCCACTGAAAAAGTTTTCGAGCAGTGCCACTACAACTTAGACCCGACNACCCATCATGTCGCCTNCNCCAGTCGATGTCAAATCNCGACTTCATGATCTCCCTACACCAGAGCCGGAATCGCCTTTTCCAAGGGCGAGGAAGCCATACAGGTTCTCCACGCTATGTGCGACCGTCGAGAATCCNGACATGAAGGATCAGTATGGGAGTAGTTCCGTGCCCATCTACCAGACGGCCACTTTCAAGGGTGTTGGCAATGAGTACGATTACACTCGCAGTGGTAATCCCACACGAACCCATTTGCGTGCGTAGTGAAGTTATTAGAGTACCGTGAATGTGACTGACTCCTGTTGTACAGAGCACCATCTCGCCAAAATCTCATCAGCCGCGCATGCATTCACCGTGTCTTCAGGAATGGCCGCTCTCGATGTNATCCTNCGGATATTGAAGCCAGGNGACGAGGTTATNGCNGGNGANGACCTNTACGGCGGCACCAACAGNCTCCTCACCTACATCCGCAAGCACGTCGGCGTNGTAGTGCACCATGTCGACACCACCGATCCTGCCAACCTACACTCCTATATCCACCCNACCAAGACNGCGATGGTCTTGCTCGAATCTCCAACGAATCCACTGCTCAAGATCGTCGATCTCGCAACAATCAGTAAAGACGTAAAGGAGATTGCNCCGAATGCCTTGATTGTGGTGGATAACACGATGATGAGTCCGTACCTCCAACGGCCGCTGGAACACGGCGCGGACATCGTTTACGACAGCGCTACCAAGTACCTCAGCGGACACCACGATCTCATGGCTGGTGTCGTGACATGTAACAGCGATGATATCGCCAAGCAGCTCGCATTCACTATCAACTCTGTCGGCAATGCGCTCACCCCCATCGACTCCTTCCTGTTGCTTCGGGGTATCAAGACCCTCGCGCTCCGCATGGACAGACAACAACAAACGACGCAACTCGTTGCCGAATACCTGCATAACCTGGGTTTTCACGTCAACTACCCCGGTCTCCCTGGCCACCCGCAGAGGGAAGTCCACCTACGAATTGCGGACGGAAATGGCGCCGTTCTGAGTTTCGAGACGGGGAACAAGGAGTTGAGCGAGAAGATCGTTGCGGCCACTAGGCTCTGGGGGATCAGTGTCAGTTTTGGATGCGTGAACAGTCTTATTAGTATGCCTTGCGTCATGTCGTGAGTTTCTTTCCCTTTCTTCACCTTTTACTCTGCCTGTAAGGATGGCTTTGGTTGACGAAACACCCTCTAGCCACGCGTCGATCGACGCAGCTACTCGTGCGGCACGCGGTCTCCCAGAAGATCTCATCCGCTTGTGTGTCGGAATTGAGGATCCCAACGACCTCATTGACGACCTCGAACACGCACTCTTGGATGCAGGCGCGATCGAACTCAACGCTGCACAGAACAAGCTTGTCCGGGTTCGCGATCCCGATGCCCTCGGCCGTGCGGTACACGACCTCGATTTGAACGGCGACCAGCAGCAACTGGAGTGGTTCGTCAGTGCCCCTGGAAAAGTCATTCTGTTTGGAGAGCACGCGGTCGTTCATGGTGTGGTGAGTGTTCTTTCTTCTCGCCTTCTCGAAGCCCTCTTTTGTACCCTTCGCGGGTGGGCATTCAGGCACATTACTGCTGCTTCACAGTGTACGCGTGCCTGCGTCACAGTATATCGTCATCCGCTCTTTAGAGAAGCTCTCCGGCTATTCAGTTAGACTAAGTGCTGACTATCCCCCTCACTAGACTGCCATTGCTGCTTCGGTTGATCTTCGCTGCTATGGGCTTACCTCGCCTCGCTCAGACAATAAGCTCTCCGTGCACTTCAACGATATCGACAATTTCTACCATGAATGGGATATCGAGTCCCTTCCTTGGGACGCCGTCACCCCCACTTCCCGTCGGCGGAGAGCACCCGGAGGAGCTGGATCAGAGGCTCGTTGAAGCTATCACATCGACCGCTCTTGCTGACCTGGATGTGGAGAAGAAGGCTGCTCGTGCTGCATCCCTCGCATTCTTGTATCTTTACATGACCCTTGCCAAGGGCGATAGGCGGTAAGCACCCTTCTCATTGCCCTTTACATGCTGTGCTTCTTCAAGGGGTCCCCACCTCAACGTAACGCACCTCACTTCACCCCATCATAACCCGTCCTTTTCTCCCTCCGCGGGCTATGCATATCCTCCAGTTGATTGTAATGGAGATGCTAACGAATCTGTGATCTCTGCTCCCAGGCCTGCTCTCAACTTCACCGCGCGGTCAACATTGCCAGTCGGCGCAGGATTGGGCTCGTCCGCGTCCTTCTCCTCTTGCGCCGCAGCGGCACTTCTTCTCGTGCACCGACGCCTCAGTCTTCCTTCGTTGCCAGCTCCCGGCGTCACGCATACTAGTCATCAGGGACGCCGTGCTATTCCGCGCGATGTCGCTGAGGAAATCAACCGATACGCCTTTGTCGCGGAGAAGATCTTGCATGGAAATCCCAGTGGCGTGGATAATAGCGTGGCTGTATTCGGAGGTGCACTTGGATATACGCGTGCCGGGTTCGGGAGGGAAGGCGGAATGGAAGGCATTCAGGGGTACGTGCTCTTCTGAACGAGTTCCAGTTGTCCAACCCTCCAAGACTCCCTTGCAACAAGAGTAATGCGGGTTGGATACGAGCGTGGAACACTTCTCACTTCCATACACGAGAACCTTTGCTCACTAGGTGGTCGTGTTGCAGATTCAAGTCCCTCAAGTTCCTCTTGACTAATTCGAAGGTACCTCGGGACACCAAGAAGTTGGTTGCTGGAGTTGGAGAGAAGAAAGCGAATGTGCGTCTCAATCGCCTATTGATACTGCCAATGAGCCGCGGCGAGAGCCAGTCGTTGGGAACTAACATGCTGATTTTCGATTTCAGGAGCCNGAGCTCGTCAACGGCATCTTGNAATCCATACAGAGCATCAGTGATGAGGCCCGGAGGGCTTTGGCGGATCCCGAATTGCCGCGCGACTCCCTGTTGTCTGCGCTGAATGTGAGTTGNATATATATCGAGGCATTTGTCTGCTGNTGACCTCGTCGATGTNTATCAGGCTCTCATCGAGGAGAATCATGGTCACTTGGTGACTCTCGGCGTATCTCATCCAGCGCTTGAAACTATTCGGGAGAAGACGAAGAGTGCATTCGGGCTTAGCACTAAGCTTACAGGTGCAGGAGGAGGCGGATGTGCGGTGACGCTCATTCCCGATGGTGCGTTACACTGGCGCAACATTTTACGCGCGTATGTTGCGTCACNNAACATCTACTGACTCTGGTGTTTCATNCAATCCTTCCACGATCGCAGACTTCAAGGACGACGACTTGCAGAGGCTGACTGATGAGTTGATCGGCCTGGACTTCAAGCCNTATCTCACATCTGTGGGAGGTAGTGGACTTGGGATCTTGTCGCCCTACCCAGAACACCGAACTTCTCCCTCCACACGGGTACGTGGATCTGATCCTCACCCCGCACCTGTAGACGGGCAGGTNACTCCACCAGAGACGCCGAACCCTGAAGTTGCTGAGGGGGCGGCGAGTCCACAGGCAGGCTTCGATCCCTTACGTCCAGCGTTCGAGAGCGCTGTGACGACTGACCTTCCTCAGTGGACAGCGAGCCTAGGGCGTTGGCTGTACGTCTGAGTGACTCAGGTGGACGAACTTTAGTTGTAGCTGTTNTTTGCTCTCGTGATTACCATTAGAAGGTGGGGTGGCCAGATCTAATCTTCGTATGAAAGACGGACGGGGATGGGTCCGGATGTAGTATTTGTGCTGTATTTGTATGATTACCAGTNTTAGTAGCGATTCGACTCNAAATGAAGATGCCATATTGTATTACTCTGGTTCTGCGGTTCGGAGAGGGATCGACCAGGTTCTGTTCCTTCTCTTTCGCTCGTGACTTGGCCGACAGGGATGTAGGCAGTAGGCAGCTATGTCCTCGGTGAAGTCGCCATCTAGTATCTTACGTCCCCGGAGCTCGATTGCAACTCACTGCGTTGACCCTGCGTCACGTTCTCTGACTTGCAGTATAGTACCCCCACCACATATGACGACCCTACATGCAGTGTTCAGCCTANGGTTCCAAGACAGTCCTGAAGCACCCGTCCATCGCGCCTGTCATTTTACGTTGAAGATCGGGGGTGTCCAGATCTCATNAGACGTGGTGTCCTTCAATGGGCAGGATCTGCGAGTCTATCACTATTCGACGCGACTCAATCACCGAGTGACGGAATCCGTAGGATATGCATGGGACGACAGACGGTACAATTACACTTGTCTACTACGATGCNAAACAATATAAANTAANGTAGTGAGGTTCCAGCTTCCCCTGGGCGAATACTCCAGCCTTCCAGGGAGGACATATANAATATAGTGCTAGCGCTAGAATGAAGTCTTCTTTGCCCGGTATCCACTTNGTGAATGNGAAGACTGATGCANTNGGAGATGAAACAGGCCACGGCAAAATGGCACGAGGAAGATATAGATACAATTNANTGGAGGTGCANGAGAGGCTAGTGGTGCTTGGTATAGTCGAGGAATCCAGGGTAAGAGTGTACCCCTCCATCGCTAACACTCNCTGTCAGACTCAGAGTCACTCGAATCGCNGTCATCGGATACAACGTCGAGAATCCTGTCAGGCTGCCGGAGGTAGACAACGCGTGTCTCTTTGACTTGCAGATGATCTGCACCGAAGTACCGTGTCGTCTCGAAACTCCATCTGCAAAGCGGAAGAAAATCTTTCAGCAAATGAAGCCACGAAGCGTTGAGANTACTTACACAAGATTCCCGACCATCCAGTAACCAAGGGCATCGATATACTTTAATGCNTCTCGAGACAACCTATTCGACGACGAGAGTCGAGACTTGGCCTCGAGGTACTGTTGCATTTGTGCCTGACACTCCAAGCCAACGTATTCTGAAGCTTCTTGAAGAGTAAGCCCCTTCTCTTCCATCAGAACAGTCACGACGTTGTTTCCTGTGTGACCCTTCGACTGTTCCATGTCGTAAGAGTAAACGTCCTGGGCGGACAGGTCAGCGACAGAAAGGCGTGTCAAGTGCTTCGCTGGCAACATACATTNGACCAACAAACGAAGTCAGCAGCAGCCCAATAAGCATCGGCGAAGTCCTCGTCCTCAAACACCTCGTCAGGGAGGTCNATGCCGAGTATATACTCGACCAGGGAGTAGCACAAAAGCACGGCACTGTTNTTCCTTCGCAGGGGAACGAATTCGTCGAGGCCGAGCACCTCACCGCGCTCTCTGAGCTCGGCCTCCCGCGCCACNCACTCCGTGTATTCCTCGCTGAGAACAGCGAAGCGTCGAACATTGTTGGGACCTGCTAGGCGCACGAAGCGTTCTCGGAATCTGCTGATCGGTGAGCCACAGTACCTTGATCGACCCNTCAATTAAGCTACGTACTCTTTGGTCATCTTGGCGAGGATGGAACCGTCGTCCCAGTCAGGGTATCTCATGGCGTTGGCGTATACCTGGCCGGTTGCCCGAGCGTCTGCGCCGTTTTGNTCATCGCTAATTTCGTCGAGAACGAAAAGGAGGTTNACCTGCAACNGTNATTAGTGAATTAAGTTAGGCGCTCGTGAAGATGGAGCTTACAAAGTCGCAGGTAGTCCGGAACTGTTCAAACCCAGCATAACAATAAACATGGGAGCAGAGGAGCTCGTTTGATCCTTGAATGAAAAACGCTCGCTTTCTATCGGTGAAAATGTTGTAGCTGTTGACCCAAGCTCTGGATTCTGCCGCGGCCTCCTTGTACCANGGATTTGTGCTGTCTTCCAGAGGGCAGATGGAGATGATATCTGGAATGGTGAACTGGCTNGTTGAAGGGTACATCATGGANAGAAGGAATGTCGGACTNGGTGGTAAAGAAACGCGATTGACAACAAGAGGTGGNCGACGAGAGGAGAACTCCAAATCATCTCCCTTTATATACTCGATTCGAGGAGAAGGAGTAAATGGCTGAGTCCGGCATACGAGCGAGATCCATTCAACAACATTCCGATCTCATCTGTAGGCTCACGGGTAAGCCAATCTGCAGATCTGCAGCCCGAACTGAACGACAGCAAGCATGCACATTCCCGCACGCTCATGCGTATATGGCCAGTGCATCCACGCCGGTCGAACCGATCCGTGAAANGAACTCGACAGCATCATCAGCCCTCTGAGAGTAAATGGGGCATTAGCGAAGCTAAGGCACGGCACAATCAGGGACTGGCTGGATGTGAATCCCGGGACGTAAGCGCATGGACCCATTCTCTANATAGAACACTGACTGTGTCGCNGGATCCANAGGCGTGCTGTGGGACTGCATCAAGTTGTAGCTGTTTAGACTNTCGGAAGGCTACCCAGGGTGTTGCAAGGGAGGACAGTTTATCTCTCGATCACCGACGAAACTGAGAGAGATAGGCGTCTATCGATGAACCAGAGCCGTTGTGCAAGGGAGATAGCATGCGCAGGTAGATCGGTTGCGTTTGTATTATACGTCCCATTGTGGTCTGGCTTCAATAAGGCTTGGAGTCCCTCCGTCGCATGAATAGACATGGCGCATCTATGTCCGGCACCTCGATCCGTTGACATCTCTTTCTCAGTAAAGAGGGAAACAGNAGTCTGTTTGGCTCGACCTTGGCCCGGTCCTGCGGAGACCGTGGCGAGAACAAGTTCGAGGCTGAGAAACNGTGAGAATNGNCCAAAGAGACTCAGTACTTCGACGGGCCGTGAAGATTATTAGATCTGAAAGAGATTAAAGGTAAGCGGTCGCTCCAGGTTGGGCCTGCCATAATGATGGTCGAATTTCCGAGGGACTTGCGATGCCAAGGGGCNTGCGCCNGCTCACTCACCCACAAACACACCTTCGCCAAATAAACTNTTGCGATGGTAGCGGGCCACTAGTCATTTGAATGTGTCAGATAAAAGTTGCAACTGCGCATATCGCATAAAGTGACGCAGTTCTGTGCCTCACCTGTCTGCAAAGGTTTGAGCATGCCGCGGTGTAGGTTAGAGGCTCGACTCACGGTATACAGGACGAGGCCGAGGCCGGTTGTGGCACGACTCCCAGCAGCACAACCCATTCCTATTGCTTGTTATGACGACAATCATCAAAAACGCAATGAGACAGTGTCCTCAAGGCGAGTACTAGAGGGTTTGCTTACGGTGAGTGGTTGAAATTGTGGCGCGCGGACTACACGTACGATTTGAGGTGCCCTATATTGGAATGTGTGAGCCAGAAACCGGCGATCAAAGACCCTGTAGTTCTGCACCGAAGCAAATGTACCAAGAGGACACACCAAGAGGTTCCCTAAAGTTGTTACAGTCCGCAATTCCAGGGATTTTCGTCATAGCAATTAAGGCNTGGGGTGTCNCTAATCATAAGGGCGACTTTGGCGGTAATCGTTTAGAGATGCCGGNGAAGCCTATGTGTCTGACACACCGAGATGAAGCCCATGCCCGAGCCCAAGCCGAACTGCTGTNNTNAGTTTGCTTAGGCGTCAACCACCGCGCTAATCGTGAGGGAGGATGGGCATGCGTGGGGGCTGAGGTGTGAGTCACGGTCAGGAAACTCCAGCGCAAGGTAGATTTTACCANTTTGAAGGAAGGTCCAACCCCGAACACTCTGCCCATATAGTGGGTTGGCATAACGTTTGTCGTAAGGAGAGTCTCCGCGGACAAGCCACTCCTAAGGTCCCNAGAATTGAACTGGCAGTACGGTGCCAGGGCTCTGGGCCGGCTTCGGTCGATACGAAATTCCTGCCTAGAGCCTATGATATGAGATCCCTGACTCCAAGAACCAAATCGTGTCAGTTAGGGAACCATGACTGAGGGTGCAAATCGGTCCTTCCCTTAGAGNTTTCTCACAAACTCCAGGGAAAGGTTGCGACGAGTGCCTCTGCTANCATCGAACCATGAGGATGCTGATATGAAGTGGGAGAACTCTACAGCGAGAGNCGAAGATCTCTCAAAGAAAGTAAGGATGAGGGTGAATCATATTCGCATGGCAGNCTGAAGACCACAGGCATTCCNCATAGGACCGCATGCCCTCGGGCGCCGGTAGACTGCTGTGNGAGGTTACGATAAATGTTCGCTTCGGCTGTATCATTCATATACGGCAGTCCTATCGAAACGAACTCAGAGGACTAGCGAGAGAGTCGGCTTAAAACTNACCTGAGAGGGTGCCAAGAATATGAGAAAGGAATGCCAGCAAGATCGAGTAAAACTCAGCATCATGATCATGAGCTTTGAGAAACTGGAATGATTATCAGGAACGCGAGGGTCAGTTCATGCTTTCGAAGTGAAGGAGAGAGACTCCTGATTCAGGTCCATGGAACCCTCGGTCGCGCAGAGGATCGGCGGAGAACAGGGTGTGGTGCGCATTGAACTTGNCGTCAGAACTCAGAGCACGAGCCTGGGAGANGNTGCGAATGCAATATGCTATTATACAGAACCTTGGTATGGTCTAAGATGCGGTGATGACACAGAGGATAGACGGGGAGTGCCTCAGAAACATATCCGATAACTTGCGTATCGGCCACTTGTTTCACTGGGGCGAATGATTTTTACGACTTGACCTCGGCGGAGNCCATAGTACCGGGCAACTGGATCGGCCATTTGGATTCGGGGTAGTTGGGTTTCCTTGAGACGGCTGAGAAAGCAACAGAAGGTCAGCTCTTGCTTACGGTCAATGAAGCAGGTACATACTATTTCTCCAACAAGGTTTTCTTCTCTTCAGCAGATAGCACTTCGTGCCGGGGAACAAGGGTGTGGTGGGTGATGTTGACGAGGAGGTCNGCCTCAGAGAACTCCTCTAGGCGAAATTGGGCTGCCATGGCAACAATTACCTGTAAAAGAGCATAAATTGACAGAGGTGAACATGCAATAGCATGTGCACAAGTACCTTTCGGGCGGACGGTGTCATATTACCTGGGAACACAATGATGCCTCGTTGAATATGTTTCTCATCCAAGATGCTCAATAGCCTTGAACGCCCTGCGTCAGCGAATCNCNTTTNAAACGAAGAGCNGGCCTTACTTTCTCATTGTCTTGACGCCGACACTCTTCTCCTCCGAAAAGAAAACGAAAATTTGGTCNGAGTTGTCAACTCGATGATTTGTGTAGAAGTTAAGCTGATTACGACTGTTATGTCCTTGAGAACTACCCTCTCCCTCNGGAATATGAACACGCACTCTACAACGCCCATATTGTTGGAGTACAGCTCCCTNAACCGNGCCAAATCCATGTTTATTTCCTCGTCGGCAACCCGATAACCCTGTTCAACGCGGTCTGTAAGCCCACAGATCCACCAGGCGCGAGTTTGAAGGGCCNAACCCTGTCTTTGACGAGTTCGTGAATGGTCTTGTTGACCTTCCATAGCTTGGCNCTCTCGTCGCCTTCGCCCGACATCTTGAAATGANATGTGGTAATGGAGGGAGGGAGNNAGGATGTTCAAACTCCGCCTACAGATCTCAAATTGGCTATTGATGACCACCGCGCGTGTTGTCCGCTTCCCCCCATGGCCCCAGCCCCAGTTACAGGGCCCAGTGGTGCCAATGCCTCCCCNACCTTCACGCTGAATAACGCTTTAATCGCAAGTNACNGCTTTCTCCCTTTGTAAATCTGTATTGACTGGCCTCCAGTCCAAATTCAAGCCTGCCAAAGTGTTCAAGAATGCGGTTGAAGCTGGGCCTCCGCCAACACCAACAGCACGACCGTCGAATCAGGGACCGAAGCAGATTACAGGGATATGCTTNGACGACAAGGGGGAGTGCGTCATAACCGCAGCTGAGGATGAGACTTTTCGCCTGTATAGCTGCAAANCGGGCAAGTAAGTTCTTCCTCATGGGTGTCATCTGTCTAGCTAACGATCGAGTTCAGGTCTATTAAGACATTATATTCAAAGAAGTATGGCGTAGATCTGCCCAGGTTTACTCACAAGAGCACTGCCATCGTCTATGCTTCGACAAAAGAAGATGACACCATTCGATATCACTCGCTTCATGACAACAAATATCTGCAGTATTTCAAGGGNCACAAGGGGCGCGTCGTTTCCCTAGAAGTTTCTCCTGTAGATGATGGCTTTATGTCGGGTTCCCTCGACAGGACCGTCCGTCTCTGGGATCTTCGAACACCNGCCTGCCGTGGTCTTCTCGCTCTGCCGTCGCCTGGNCCAATAGTCGCCTATGACACGGGAGGAATGGTGTTCGCGGTTGGGGTGAACACATACCAACGCATATTGCTATACGACTCGTCAGCCTTNGATAAGAGCCCGTTCCTCACAATTATTNTGGACGACCCCAGCTTGGCTGCAATTACGTTCCCCTCCCAGGCCAATTTTCATGACTTCTCTGTCGTTCTCTACGAACGGTGAATTNATTCTCGTGGGATGCTCAGGGAATGCACATTACATCGTGGATTCCTTCGAGGGCACGATNTTGGCTAAATTGGAGGGTCATGTGGGTTTGGAGCGGAGAGGCATGAACGCACCCCCGAGTATCGACCCTGTGAAGGGTATCAGCGGCGAAGAGGTGTCATGGACTCCAGACAGCAAATACGTTCTCGGCGGAAGTCTGGACGGAAACATCCTCATCTGGGATGTACAGAACCTCAAGCAAATGACGCCNGAGCCCAACCCCAAGGCTATTCGGGTAATTCGTCCTATATCCAAACTGGAAGGTCACAAAGGACCAGCGCGTTGCGTCCGATTCAACCCTCGATACGGCATGTTAGCGTCAGCGGGCCAAGAGCTGGTGAGGACTAGTACCCAACATGTGTTNGCCACAGGCTCATTATTTTCACAGGCATTTTGGCTTCCTGACACGAGTGGAGATACAGAGGACATCTCAAAAGACTTGCTCAAACGGCAAAGGATGGTGTAGATCNTTGTTCTTGTGGTTCATTTGCCACATGCTACCTTCGTTTCGGGATTTGCAGGTCAANCTGCTGTATTATACCTTACCCATGTATCTNTACCTAATCCGCTTTCATTACGCTTTNGATGACATCTGTGTCCGGNATCCAGCTCGAGTGATTCTCACCAGATGCGATTCGCTCCTTCGACTGGGCTTCGAAGCGAGCTCGTTTTGACGCGCGCTTGACAAGCGCCGGCGGCAGGGAACGGCACGCCAAGACGGAAAACGGCCCGCNAGCCAAGCGGTCACGTGGAGCTTGGAGTGCTGGAGGACGTGGCAAGTTGTCTCGAAACACCATCTTGTTCTCTCTCTCTTCCCTTTGGTTTCCTTCTGGTCGGTTAATTGGTCGAAATGCGTTTTACGGCGTTTCTCGGTGCAGGTCTCTCGCTGGNTTCCCTTTTCTCTGCTGTCGCGTCCGGTATGACTNGAGTCAATTGCTGTGATGACATGCAGTGCTAATCTTTCGAGTTGCCGAACCACATAGTTGCAGCAGAAGAGGCGCCCNTGAAGGAACCTGAAGTTATCGCTACGGCTNCTTTCCCTGAGGAGAATACCTTCAACCGTACGTGAGGATCTTGATTTCACTGTNNATAAGGTTNNAAATGCNGGGCGGCTCCCCAGATATTGTCAATGGTCAGAAGAACTCCCTGACAATCACCGTTGAGAACAAGTCCAACCAGAACTTGACTCTCTTGAGCGTTGCGGGGTCGCTCACCCATCCGGATACCAATGCCCTTGTCAAGAACGTGAGTTGCGACTCTAANTTTCCTGGTGCCAGGGCTAAATACGAGATTCAGTTGACTGCTCTGACGTATGGCGTGCCCCTGTTCGAAAAGCTCAAGATCCAGCTTCCCTACAGCTTCTATAGCCAGTATGTATCGTCTCCTTACATTACTATCATTTCCTAATCCTTCATCCNCCTAGGTTTAAGGTGATACATTTGTTAAGTGTGACAANCAAACTAGACTCATTATNACCGCAGCCTGGTGATCACCGTCTCAATGTTTGGGTGCAGCANAGCGATGGCGTAAGTCCAGCCTCATTGCCTATTTNTGTNATNCTGAATTTTGCGTAGGACAAGGTATACACCGTCGATGCCTACGAATCTGTCATTACCGTCGTTGAAGCCCCATTGTCCATCTTCGATTTGAAGATGTGAGTCTATCACTTTCCCAACAGACCGNCGCTGTTGACATGCTTCTCAGGCTCTCGACATACATCATGGTGCTNGCCCTCCTTGNTGGCAGTGGGTACTATGCCTATCGTACACTCGCCCCCTCCCAAGAAGAAGTCGAAAAAGACTCCTGCTCAGGTCAGCGCCCCTGTGGGCACTGTTACCGCAACNGGTGCCGGTGGTTACCAGGANGAGTGGATTCCCGAGCACCATCTGAAGAAAACGAAGAAAAGAGCAGGCGGTGCCACGAGTGGAACCAGTGCTGACGAGCTCAGCGCCGCTGAGCTGAGCGGTACCGAGGGCCGACGGAGGAAAGGCAAAAAGTAGGCCATGTATTAATCTCGANTGCATATCCNTCGGCNCTTCTAACCAGGCTAACAATTNGCTCANTGTGAACCCATGGAATGAATATTTATGACANGATGGTGTGGAGGGCTTCAGTCCTCTATGTGCCTGTCGTGTACATGCTGGTCATCGTGGANGTNGTCCNGGGGTGGTTATCATAAGCTCGCANAATGGTAACCACCTTGTTCTGCCGTATTTGGGCTGCAGTCAACTCTCCCGAGCCATAATGCAGGGGTCGATTGTCCTGAAGTACAGCGAGGATAGGGTGCCTTTGAACCTCTTCCGCNGATGGACGTCGACCCGGATCCTCTGTCCAACACTTTTCCATGAGTGTCCAGAGNTGCTCTGTCAGCCCCAGATTAGTAAACGCAATATCGCCAGGCTCTGGCTTTGTTGGCCGCTTCCCATTCAACACCCCCTGTATGACAGANGTTGGGCGCTGATCATGAAACGGCACCTTCATGGTCATGATCTGATAGAGCCGTAAGTCACATATTGAACACTNCTCGTGCAGTACCATGGTGACATACCTCNTAACAGACACAGCCAANGGAGTACATATCCGACTTAGTCGATAAAGGTAGCCTTGCCGTTACGTCTTCGCACCTGAGCAGTTCTGGNGCCTGATAGGCAAACGTTCCCGTCTGGGCAGTCGAAGGNCACGTCAACCTCAGATGCAAAATTTCGTCCGTCGAGATAGTAGAGATGCCGAAGTCCGCTAAGCAGGCTCGCCCGTTGTCCGACACGAGGATGTTATCCTGTAGGCAAAGCAGTCTCAGGAATTGTCGAACTGGCATCAGCATAGCGCGGCGAGGCTCACCCCTTTCAAGTCTCCGTGGATAACGCCCATTCTATGCAAGTACTCCAAACCAGACGCGACATCAGAGAGCTGGGCCGATCGTTAGGTACCCAACAATAACAATGGTGGAGCATAGGAATAAAGAACTGACCAGAAGCAGGCGAGGACCAACAATACGAGGATAATGCTGGTTGAGGTATTTTCTGATGCTTCCTCTGCCCATGAAAGGTGATACTAACGTGTAGGCACCGTCTCCCCCAGGGCAGAAAACACCGTAGAATGGCAGAACATTATCATGGCTGAGGTTAGCCCAAGTCACGACTTCTCTACAGAATGTCTGTGGATTAATCATGAGCGCCACTTTGTCGACAAGTCAACTGTATCGTTAAGCAATGCCAAACTCACCTTCCTCTGTATGCTCTGGTTGGCGACTTTCAGTGCAAGGATCCTTCCTCTATGCTGGACCGTGTACACCTTCCCAAAAGACCCTTCGCCAATAGGGGAAGCCCCAGAAATGTCCACCGCCTGATGCTCGATAACCGCCGGGTACTGTTCACTATTGCCCGCAAGCCGATTGAGGGCCTTTAAGAGTATTTTCCTGTTCCCTCGGTCCTCGATGTGAACACAGAAATCCAATAACTGCCCGAGTGTCAGGAGGAGATCCAGAAACAGCAATATATGAAAGCTCACGAGTTGAAGGGCATTCAGAACAATGTCAGCATCCCGATCCTTCAGAGAGATGAGATAACGCCAGAGGTCTCTGTCCCGGTCTTCCGATGTCGCAACAATCATGAGCTGGTATAGGATGAACATTCCGGAATATTGTGACTCGGCGTTTCCATGCAATAGTTGGAAGCCCTCTTTCCAGGTCAATGTGATCAGGCGCTTAATGAACGGCAGGAGATCCTCTTTCTTGATGCCTTCGACTAGCATCTCCACGCTAGGTGCGATGAGGCGAAGGTCCTTGACATCCCACTGTGAATCAATCAGTAGACGACCTGGGAGATGGAGGTCAAGCCCACCATGTGCAGAAGGCGCCTGGCATGCTCTAAATGAACCCCTTTTAGGATTCGGTAAAACCGTTCATCGTCAGTGTTTTGACTGAGAGTCCTTCTCATTCTATCNTGCTGTGGCCCAGGATACGGTAAATGGATTGGGGACCGCCCTATCACAAGTANAAGGATGCCGCTTAGACAAGATTTCTCATACTGGCAAGACCTTTACGTGAACCCTCACCGAATNCCTCAGGGTCGTTTCTGCGTTGGNCGTCCTGATAGACAGTCATGGCGAACTGGTAGANATCCTCATTTGTGAAGGTNGCCAATTTTGCCGAATCCTTTTCCTGAGATTCGTCTCCATGTGTGGATATCCATATTGCTTGATATATCGAGTTTAAATGCAGGTGTATCGCTGAGCGGTGAAGACAGGGACTTACACTCGCCCAATACATACACTCCCAACTGCTCTTCGGCGACAAGNGTAGCAATGAATGGGCTTGCACCAACGAGTTCTTGCCCGATTAGCGACGAGAAGTTTGGATTATGATATCGATATACNGGAGAGGGGGTGGTATTCCGCGACGACGCATAACCATGGCCAGAGTGACCATACATAACGANNGGTGAGGATGAGAGANGNGAAGTGGCCCTTCACGTANAGCAGAACGCCTTTATATGAGGTTGGCACTTAGCTGTGCTTCATGTAAAGGGCTGTGAGTGCTATATGAATTCTAAGCTCTNGAGCTGTGGCTTCGGACCCTTCGGCTGTGCTCAACAAGGTCACACTGCAGCGTCTTCTTTCNCTTATTATCACCNGAACTCTTGACATCNGAGAATTGGACCCACAAGAGGGCACTTTCAGGGTCAATGTNCAATGGCACATTCACTAGACCTCCAGCAACGANGGAGATGCCAATGTGTGGTAGCCAGCTTGCGAAGGCGAATTTGACTGCCAGCGCCAGTCAGTACGAGTGCCTCACCGGCCTGAAACCAAGGCGAAACTCAACGCTCAGCAACCTATCCTTTCTTGACGTCTGTCTNNACAGCATCGCGCGGTTCACCCGACACGGCGCATGGGGNNAGGGGGAAGGNGGAACCTCGTCACTGACGGACGGAGAGAGAAAAAAAAAAGAAAAGCTAGATGAGTTTGCTTGCTACGTTTGTAGGTCAGACAGGGGGCA
>JANDKE010000550.1:0-23350 GCA_027627275.1 Coprinellus aureogranulatus | reverse complement strand
AATACGATTCCGTCATGCTCTATCGTGATCAACGCTAGTAAGAATCGATTCGGCAAGCAATGAACAGTCATTAAGAATGANGNAGGTTCGAAGGATACTCGAAGCGACGAGGAGACGCGAAAGGGGAATAAATGTAGAAGTTAGCCGATGTGTGGGGAGGTTGATTTGGATTGTCGGAGCGAGAGGTGGGCGAGAGCCAGAGATTTATCATCCCTGGAGCTTCGCAACCCGGAGCCAGGCGTCCGTTATGGTATTTACCTACCCTTTCAGAAGGCTTCACTTCCTATGCGAGTGGGGAGTCAGACATCCATATATTCCCTAACGCATTGGTACCCTTCTCCTTTGGTTGTTCAACCGTGGAACAAAAGGGGGATGCATCTTCTACATTCTACGTGGCGGGGTACTAGCAGTTCTCCGAATTTCTCGAAATCTAGTCTACAGTGCGTTGAGATGCAGTACTAAGCGGTAGTTGAACAATCCAAAAACACAGCCGCACCACGAAGACAAGGTGCAAGCCAGTATCGACCAAGTCCAATCCCGCCTTAGCCGTTGGGTGCTTCTTGAACGACGGCGTGCTGATAATTGCGTGAACTGGGAAACCAAACCCAAATATCTTTTTTATACACTCTCCGCGCTCAGTGTCAATTATCGACTGCGACGGATTCAGAGTCAAACACTACTCAGTGCTCACCGTTCGATGCCTACGTAACGCCGAACTTATCCTCATCATGGGTCCCTTCGAAGATGACGACGTTTATTACGGCTGACTCATCGGGGTAACCACGAGCTAGTCTCTTCCTTGCGAAAGTTCGGCGCTCATTGAGCCACTCTGTACTGTTGGGGAGTCGTTCTAAGGGGCGCGGTGGACTCGGACTGTCGTGAACCATCTTTAATTGGCACGAACCTTTGGATTATCTGATCCCTATTGGAAGGGAACCCGCCGGAAACCCTTGAGATTAGTTCAGTCCCCGTTGTAGTATCCAAGGAGCTGGACCATCTGCTCAAAGTTTCGCTTTGTACTTAGGGGAAATGAAGCGAGGGCCGGCAACTATCCGGTGACTTGATGCACGACGGAAGGGGAAGGTTTTCCCACGCACTCTCTAGCTTCAACCACCACCATCGTGTAGGAACCACGCCCCCTCGGCCTTGGCGAGCCCGTTCTTCTACAAAGTATGATATCATACGCCTTCGTTCCTCAAAAATCTCTAACTCCTCCCCAGTTAATCCTTGAAACACCAAACTGCATTGTGATTAGGGCCTCGGCACTCCTTCGACAGCTTACCTTCTCCATCCCTCGAGATCTCGATCCACGCCAAGACGATTGGAGGAGCAGCGGTGTTCTGTCTGTTGCTAGATACCATACCTCAGAGCCCAGCCTGCTGTGGTGTCGCTCGCCCAGTGCGACTGCCGCCGTCTACCAGGATGGCTCTTTACAACGTAGGGAAGAAGGCCACTGCTTACAGGTATGGACTACCCCTCAACGCAGGACCTCTGCAAGAAAGCACAGAGGAGGGAGGTGTAAGGAGTGAAGACAGAGAAAGGCTTGTTCTTCTGGAGAAGCCCACAATTTCTCCCACTATTCCGGCCTGTCTCCTGGATAGACTTCCGAACCTCCGTGAGTCTGGCGTCTACTTTGACACCCCTCGTAATTGACGCAGCCTCTAACGCAGTTGATCATCATCAAACAAAACGCCGAGACCGCATTCACGCACTCGCGCTGAAAAATTGTGTATATAGCACGAAACCTGAATCTGCAGGATTATGGTATATTGTCAATGCAAAGCGTCACGCGCCGATCCCTGACCCCGCATCTCCCTTCGATCCAAGGGTTCCGAGTTGGATAGATGATGCGAAGCCATATCTTGGGTTCACCCCGACTTTTGGAGCAAACGAAGGATATGCCATCTCCGCCATTCGAATCACCGACGACGTTGTCAAGAATATCATAAATCCCGCTTATGAAGGGGGTTACAAGCTAGACGCCGGCGTTTCGAAGTTGTGGTGCGACATTGAGTGCACCCTCCTGTCTCTCGCACACATGCTCAAAGGACCTCTTGGACATCTACCCAATCTCCAACAGCCACCCACACCAAGCTCTCACAAGTACACAGCTGTTTTCCCCACGTTCGAAAGCGCATTCTTAGGCATATCGGCGGCTCGAGACGCTTTCTCCGAGATGACAATGTTCCTCTCGTTTCTCCTCTCCTTCTGGAGGTACACCGACGCAGCCTACCCGTTTGCCAACCTTCTCCAATACTGCAAGACTCACCTTCCTGCGCAGTACGTCATGCTGCACGCCTTCGTCCACGCAAGCAACGTTGGAGACTTCCGCGTTGGAACTCGAGCCGGGTACCTCGTCAATTTCTCTGGTACCGTCAGCGCCTGGATCCCCTACCTTCACATTTGGGCCGAAGCAGGCGTACCCCTCTGGATCTATGGCGGGAGCAATCCTCGGTTGACCTGCGAGACCGCCATAGTGCCCAACATCACCGTCTCACAAGCCCTTGCTGACTGGATTCCCAGCACCGCGGCACTTCAGGCTGCATATAAGGCTCATCAGGGAGAGGTACAGGGTGATCTCTCCGCTCCTCCGGTGTTTTCGATGAAGCTCGTCGAGGGCGAAAATGGTCTGATATTCGGTCTCTCACATTTGGGATTCCGTGATGGCGAATACGAGCCGGGGATGCACCCTGGTTCTTACTTCCCTCAACGTGTATCTGCACTGCATGCGTGGCTGGCGAGCAGGGTGAACAAAGCAGAGATCCTCGACCGTGTGAACGTGGATGTCTTCCGATGGTCGCGCATTCTTGACGGCTGTCGACTGTATGTTTGGGAGGAGGAGAGAGGCTCTTGGATGAGGAGGAGGATTCCGGGACCGTTGAGGAGAGCGTGGTTTGAGGCGTTCACCCCAGAATGCCGTCGGTGGTGTCCAATATCAAGAGAGATAGACCTTTGTCAGTGGCTAGGCGAGAACGCGCTCCGTCTGGCTCTACCTGGCATCGCAACTCCCTCCACTGGGCTCAAGAGCATTGTGCCTATTCTGAACCCCGAATGCCCCATCCCTGTACCTCAACCAACCTCACCCCCATCTTATCACGAACTTGATTCTGACAAGGACGAGGGTGGTGATTGGGACGTTGAGCAACCAGAAGCCCGTACTCCTCCACTTCGACCTGCTGTTCCGGAAACAGCAGCCGACGTTGTCTTCAGGCCCTCAGCACTTCGTTCTCTTGAGGATACACTGCGTGTTAGGCTCGGGTACGACCCTACGATCGCGCTACCCCGGTCCCACAGCCTCATCACGGCCGTGCCCTTACGAGAGAAAGCAACGAATATCGACACTGCACTTCAATGTTTGGGACATCAAAAGGAACACCTACGACAAGACNACGGAGATGCACTGCTTTCCGCTGCTCTAGATGCTATCAACTCTCTCCTTTCGTATGGGTTGACTGTTCGCGATGGGCTAGTATACNACCGCGATATTCTGCCTCTGCGGTGGGATATCTCCGGAGGACGTGTGTATCTCCCGCAGGGACCAGANGAGAAGTCCAGGGAAGGGTCTCCTCCTACTCCATTGAAACCCAGGCCTTTTNTGCCGAACTCTCTTGCTGCGTACCCCATCAAATTTACCAATGCGAGTCGTGAAGCTTCCTCCCGCTGCGTTATCGCAACGTCAGCACAGCCCATCACCANCCAATGGTACGTCCTGGTCGTCGAGCCCTCTGTGTTNATGCAGATATGCAGGAGTGGTGCGACGACGATTGGACAAATTGGCCGCTATCTTATCCAACACGGAATTCCATTCCACACNGCGATACATTCTACTTCCAGAAAGATGCCTGTCTCCCGCCCNGTCATTCGGACGATCTTGGGATCCTTCACTTCCGAAACTCCACTCCTCGATGCNGACTTCGAGGCATACGAAGCCAGAAAGGTCGAGTTCCTGAATTCCCCTCGAGGAGCTATTGCTTTGAAGAAAGGCGGTATTGTGTGGAGACTGGCAGTAGATGCGCTCTGCCCTGAGCGAGTCGAACAAGCCCTCACGAGGCCTGCCCTGCACGCGGAGACAAGCGGTGCGACCTGTGGAGTCGCGAATGATGGAACGCTGTTCATCGCCGACGAGCTGGAAGCCCATGAACTCGACATCATCCTCGGAGCATTTCGATATCGGGCGATGGAGGGAAAGGGGAGCTAAGAAGAAGTGGGGTCAAGAGCGGGCTGTTTACCTGTGGCCGACACCACCTGCGTGGAGGAGGAGTGGGATTAATGCAGGAGAGTGGACTGCCGATGCAGAGGAGTGGTACCAGTTCAGGCTCAGGGAAATCAACGAGCGCAGGGCTACGCTCCGCCCTTCTGGTGGATGGAGAAAGGCGATAAAATTCCAGACTGAGACGCGCATCATATGGAGGAACTATGACCAGGCGGTAATGGATACGTTCTTCCACGATGCTCAGTAGTTGTATTCTCTTTCATTCTTTGGACTTCTGTGTAACCCGTGTAATATTCCGCGCATGACCTATATCTCATCTGTATACTAGGTAGATAGCACATTGTTGCATTTTCAAGCCAGACATCCTGGTCCAGTGAGCACAATCGTAAGCTGATTGCGCAAGGTAAGTTCCTGGTGTCCCGATTTCGATTTGTATGTTCTTGTCAATTCGATCGGCGTTGTATATACGTAGATAGCTTGCCGAGTTGTATGTGTGTACTAGAGCCATATTGTTGAGTCGCACCCTGGATAAACCTCTTGCTAATTGACAGAAGTGAATGTAGCACCTGAACGATGTGTGCGGCTGTAACCCGACAGGTTTCGATTAATCAATAGGCTTGTAAAACAATCATTTTTCGATTAACTCTGTTGTTTAACCTACCGAAAATTAAACCGTTTCGCAAGGTGGGTACGAGAACCAGTTCAGCTTATGTTTTTAGGTGTTTAAACGACTCAGATTGACAGTGCTACGGCCTGCCGCCTTTGGAACGATTATTCGCCGATTAACTGAGACCTTTCGCGAACCGGGATTATACGGGCGTGAGATGATTAAACGATATGAATTTCATATTTCATTGAGAAACGTCTCTAGATACAAATCCACAATACATAAAAATTGAACTACAACGCTGGGAACGCTCAAATGGTGAAGACTCAAGAGCTCGATTAATCGGCCCGAGGGTCGATTAATCGGAGTCTCAATGCTCCTGCTCGCGCATCAAAAGACACCTCCGCCTCCGCTGAGGGAGTGGGCAAAGTCGGAAATCCCCAAGTCCNTCTCACCGGCCGGGCGATGAGGGGAAGGACTTGGGGGGCTCGAGTAAAGCCTACGTGCGCCCAGTTTATATATTGCTACCCTGATTGTATCTGTTTGTTCATTTCAACAAACGATAAACGTGACTGCCTGAGCGCGACGCGATTGTTTGGATTACCAAACACTCCGAGAACATATATAACCCGGAGCATATTCATCAAAGGCCCCATTCCTTCTTTTCCCTCAACCACCACCACTGGACTTGGTGGCTGAGGGACTTGAAGGGATGTTGAGGGACTTCGGCGCTCACTTCGGTGCCAGGGTCGAGCGGCTGGTGCCATCGCCGGCCATTCGAGCTCCGATTAAACAGGCTTCCTCCCTGTTTAATCGAGCTCGAGCCGGCTCGCACCAGATTCTTAGTTAATCGCCGCGAAGTAGTTTAATCATTGCTAGTTTAATCATAGGTTGGTTTAATCCAATAAGGGGTAGTATCCCCCACTATTGAATCGTTTACAGCCGTTTTCATAAATGATGGCACTAGCCAGATTTTTTCGTTTCGATTAGAAAATATAATGCCTTTGCAATACAACGCCAAATAGGGATTCCCACAGCCCTGATGGTAGCGCGCCGCGCCTTGCCTGCTTATCATCACCATCCCAGACGCGCAGGATGGCCCCACCCGTCCCTAAGAAGCGCCGGGTCAACAAAGAGTCATCCGTGGGCAGCGTAGAACACGGCAACGAATCCAGCAACGAGTCCAGCAGTGAATCTAGCACCGATGAAGAGCCCTTGCCTCAGAAGCCCAAGCCCGGACGTCCCTCGTTTTCCCTACCGCATCTCTCCTCAGACGACGTGACTTTCGACCTAGACAAGACCCTGGTCGACAATTCTCCTTCGCTTGGCGAGTTTCAGCGCACGTTCTCTACCCCAGACCCGGAGATGAGGCCAAATGAGGTTGCTGAGTCGGACGATGAGATTGACATGACCCAGGAAAAGAGGAAACGGGGCCGACCTCCTAAGGCCAGGGAAGAGGAGGAAAAAGGTGTGTGGCCTCACTCTGACATTATCTGCCCAGCTTACGCTGCCATAGTCCCCCGAAAGGTCGCATATAGTCTGTCAATCTACTCGCTGGAAGAAATGAAGAAGAAGAAGTCCAACCAGAAGGCTGTCCTCAGCTCGTTCAGCCTGCGCGAAGATGAACCATTCGACACCTTCAAAGCCCAGCTCCTTTCAAAGGTCTCTGCAAAGATTTCTCTCCAAGAAGAGGATTACTCCCACTTCGAAGTTGCTGCCACGGCACTACGCATCATATCCAAGCCTGGTCTCGTACTCGATGATGAAGACCAGTTCGTCGAGTTTCTGAAGAAGGTCAAGACCATGAAATCGAACGAACCAATGGTCAACCTTTCCATCGTTCAGACCAAGGATTGCTCGTCTCGACCGCCTCGTGGATCGAAGTCCGAGTCTCCCGATGGCTCTCCGTCACCGTCTCCAAAGAAGAGTAGCAAGAAGAAAGATAAGGTGAGTTCATGATGCCATATCATCCATATATGTTGACGAAGACATCTGGATCTTTGCTACCCACAGAAGAAAGAGAAAGGACCATTGCCAGGGAACGTTGAACGTGCCAAGTGCATTCAGGAGCTCCAGGAACGATGGGTCTGTAAGAAACGGACGCCTGAGTGCATCGGCAGCTATTGCTACGTGTTTATCGATGCAGATGGTATCAGACGGCATCTTCCAATGAACGATGCCCGTTTTGAATGCTGGGGGTCTGCAATGGTTATCGTGAGTGGCCTTTCTGTCAACTCCTCCTCGTGTTGCGTTTGGCAAGAAGCTAATTTCAACAAGTCAAAACGAACTGGTGACGGTGTAGTGACTGCCGACACCCCTCCGAGGCACCATCTCTTCGAACTTCCTCGCTTACCCAAGGTATCTCCTGTCGTACAGCAGCGTGCCGATAAGCGCGCAGCCGAGGCTGCTGCTGCTGCTGCTGCTTCGTTGTCAACCGCTTCCGATGGTTCAAATTCACTTGCTGCTGAACGCGATCTGCTCCTCCTTGGCATCCTTTCATCGATGCAACAGAATCAACAAGTTCTCAATGCTCAGACTCGCCTACCTCTTGCCGATATGGCTATGAATGGCTATGCAACCCCTCGTATTCCTCCAACACCGGCTTCTACTCCTGTTCCCGCTGCGACGACGTCAGTCCATGCTGTGGCGTCGTCGTCATACATCAAGCTCCTCGGCCCTGGCTTTCTCCCTGGTCCCGATATGACTATCGATCAGTTTGCGCAGACATTCGAGCTCTCGCAAACGACAGTAGACAAGCTTCAAGCCCATCGTTACACCAAGGCTCGGACCCTTCGCTTTGTGGAAGATAAGGATCTCATTGACATGGGATTTGTCTCTGGAGAACGTGCTGAATTTGTCGATGCTCTAGAACAGTGGTCTAATGCCTCGGCTTCTGCAAACTAGAATCCTTGACATGACGTATCGATAGGTGGCCTGACCTTGGCACTGGCCACACTGTTTCCGCTCTTGTGCTTTCACAGTCTTCTTCTGTTCGCTTTCTGGTTACAATTGTGTTGCTCTTGAGTCTTGTCCTCGAAGTTGTACATTATACCCTATCCCACTGTCCCTACTATACAAAGTTCCTGTAAGCGTACTCTACAGCTGAATAATGTCACTACTGCCATCCAGTCAAAAGTAGCCTGCATGACCAAAGTAGCCTCGTGCATCGTCGGGAGTGATAATCTCCATTACCTCAAACATGTCATACAATAGCCCATAGTCTTCCCGTTCGAGATAGTAGCGCCCATGCCGGCGGAGAAAATGCTTGATTTTCGAGAAGGCTTCCTCAATTGGATTGAGATCTGGGGAGTAAGGTGGCAAGTACTCGATGCGTACACCTGTATTGCTGTTATGAAAGTGGCCTCTAAGATGTGTATCAGGCGGGGCCTACCGAATCGGTCGCAGAGCTCAAGTATCTCATCTCCGTGGTGAATCCGAGCATTGTCCATAACGAGGACACTGCGCGGACCGGGGTATGGCGAGCATTGCGGAAGCTATTCATGGAAGGTTTAGGTTGGTACATTACTCAAAGGAATAACTCACAACTGTATTCTCAAGAAACTGAAGGTATAGTTCCCGAGTCATTGACCCTTCGACAGCGGTCTTGGCAACAATCCCATCCAAGGTGAGGAATCCTGTAACACTGACACGCCGACCCCTCACAAACGGTTGCTCTTGTGTCGCCCTTCGCCCCTTGCGGGATCGACCGTAGCGCCGTCCAACTGTACGCTTGTCCTTCGAGGTCTCATCAAGGAAACAGAGCTCTTCTGGGGAATAGGCGGCCATTCTTCCAACGAAATCCGCACGTAGTAGATTGTTCCTCTCGCTGGCAATCTTCTTCAGCTTCTTCCTACTCATCCCAAGTCGTTCCAGCTCCCTGTATATGGTCGTGAAATGAACCGATATGAACCTGTTGGTGTCCAGGAGGTCGAGGAACTCGTCCAAGAAGTAACCGGGGTTTTCGTTCACCAGCTCGAGCAGATAGTCGATATCGTCCCTGATAAGAATCCGTGGCCGCCCTCGAGTTTGACAGTCTGGCTTCACCACATCCCCTGTCTCTCGCCATAGCTTCAAGATACGAAAGAATGTCCTGCGCGAAAAGCCGCAGACGTCAAGAATATCATCCAGATCTAAAAGATCGGATTCATGCAGGCGGATTGCGGCGACCTTGACGTCTCGGCTGATATGGCGGAACCCCATTTCACTGGCCAAGCGATACAGAGTAGTGGTACAGTGATTCAGATGGTGGCAGCAAGGCGGTAGGTGGTAATGGTGCAGGTGCAAAGCGCGTCGAGCGCGACCACACTGGATCTGGCGTGGCAGCCGTGTTCTCACGGCCCAAAGCAGGGCCCGATCGCTATCCCATTGAAGACATTATATTTTCTAATCGAAACGAAAAAATGTGGCTAGTGCCATCATTTATGAAAACGGCTGTAAACAGGTCACCCTGTTTAAACACCGCTGGCAGACGATCAAATGACGGCCGACACCCTCTCGCCTCCATCACCTCACTAGCAATGAGGTGATAGAGGCGAGAAGGCATCGACCTCACCGAGGTGGGGAGGGAAGTGGGAAGAGATGGGTTGGAGGGATTTTGATGAAGTCGTCGCCTTATATATGCCACGGGATTGTTTGGCGAAATCAACAAGCCGCGTCCGGCACGTGAGCGGCCACGCGAAAGCAAATAGAGCCAAATGCGCTAGCCGTATATAACTGGGGCAACATCAACGAAATTGCCCAACTCCCCTTTCCTCCCTTCCCTCGCTAGCAACGAGAGAAGTGAGGACTTGGGAGTATTCGTCGTCGGAGGCGACTCTGGCATCTGCTAGAGCGTGCCTTCGGCACATCATCGATATTCAGACTCCGGTTTAAACAGGGGTCTGAACATCGGTTGTGTTTAAACATCTGCGCATACTTCATTCGTGTTTAAATAGGTACCTGTTTAAACAAACTGGGGTGTTTAAACGTCGCAACAGTTTAAACCTCTTTCCCCAGTCTGAGCGTCCACCCCCATTACAGTAGCCATAGGTAGTCGTACCAAAATTGTACAGTCAATCAATACAAATATATGTAGTATATTTGCCTTCGTGTTTAAACATGGTTGTATTTTGACACTGTCAATTCATCCAATGGCCCGTTGTTTAAATAAGGACCAACTGGTTACGGCTGAGTCCGCTCACCCTCGTTCATTGCCAACTTGGTACATCCACAATCAGGTGTGTACTTTTGGGGAAGATATCTGGCCAGGCGCTGTCAGAGATCCTGACCCGCCTGCCTTCGAATGCGGGGATGTGGGTTGTGTAGATGGCGTAGCCCCACTTAAGATCTTGCCTGGAATTATTTTGGTAGAATTCAGCGTGATATAGGTATGCCACGTCCTTTGAGAGTTTCAATCAATGACGATCGACATGAGCTTGAGTGGCGGGCACGAACTATCATCTCCACATTGTCTGCAGGTTTCTTCACGATTGTCAGTCGGCCATCGCTAGCATTTTCCAGAACAAGGCAACCCTCAGGCACTTTAGGCGATGATACTTCGGGGGTTGGTGGTGCATCCGGGTTGGAGGCCATTGCGTCGCGTTGCGGGATGATGAGAGACGATCGATGAAGCAGGATGACAGGAATGAGCAGTGCAATCTCCTTTCGAATTGAAACTGATCCCCACAAACGCCACGTGCAAGATTAAGATTAAGACGACCAGGGCTTCGCGAAGCAAGCGACAGAACTCGTGCCTTATATTTCAATAGCGCTCCAGGCTTTGGTTGGGCTTCCTCTGCATGGTCTAGGAACAAGGAAGAGGAGTGATAAACAGACACACCATCGCATTGAGATCGGTCCCGCTACAGGAAACCCCATTCCCCACATCCACCCATCATATACCACTATCCTCCACACTCACCACAAAATAGTTAGCATTCCGAAACACCATATCCCAAGCCCGATAGTCAATCATAGTCAGCTTACGCTTCTCCCCCGTTTGAGCAGGAGCCACGACAACGTTAAGCGCGAAGTACCGCTCCGGACTCTCAAATTCGTGCATTTCGGGGAAGTGAGACGTGGCTAGCTTGATGATATCCTGCAGGTAATTCCATTAGTTAACCCGTGAGTATACGAGGAGCAGTAGGTCGCACGTACGGACATCGAAACCTTCTTCGGTCCGAAAGGTCTCTTGGTTATAACGCTCTCACCCTCGAACTCGAGCGTGATACAACCAGGAAAAGGGTCTTGCGCCGAAGGGGTGTTGCTACAGGCGGCGCAAGGCATGACGGCGACAGGGCAGCGGTTGTGATGGCGGTCAAGACTGCGGCTCGATGTCCTTGTCGTAGTGGTCGAAATGGCGGCGTTGGTTTTCGGGGTGGTGGTGAAGACCGTGGTGGTGGTCGCACTAATAAAGCTCGAGTGAGTGGAAGGCTGGAGAAGTGGTGTCTCCACGGTGTCTCACGTACACCACCGACCACGCCGACGCCGACGCCAACAATATCGTCGAAGTCAGGCGTACGCCATAGCCGTCGGACGCCCTGAAGGATAGTATGATGGAACTAACCTAACGCTGATACTGGATGTGCAGTTCTTCGAGAGGAAGCACGGTGGGGGGCATGAATGTATTGCAAGATGAAAAGCCGAGAAGTGGAAACTCAAAGGACGGCCAATGTTTACGCCAAGACTTCGAGTGAGCACCTTCCTCTGCCTGCTCAAGTTCACCGAATCTCTGACGAGGGGAAGCCCTGACGGCATGCCTATTTGTCAGCAGAAAATCTCTCCCCTATCCTCTCAGCGCGCCGCTCGTGAATGGGCTCAATAACCCGCAATCGAAAGCATCAGTCAGTTACGGAAGGACTTCTGACATGAAGCGCTAGAGATGTCGCAGTTGGCCACTACGCGTCGCCTAAAGATTCCTTCTGAAAGTGAGAAAGAGGATGATGCCCTCCTGGAAGGGCTTGAGGTACGCCTTCCAGCCCGTGGCATGGCCACCACTGTGGAGTAACGGCCGCAGAGGAAGACAATCATCGTTGAGTATGAGAGGATGAACTAATAAAAGGAAAAAAAGCTGCGTGGAGTTCGTCAGTTACTCTCTAGAGCGCGCAGATGATTCCACGTACCATGCATTAGGGCTAACAGAAACGAATGATCCTCAGAGGTCTAGGGCCGAGTTCAGTTTATGTACCAATCAAGAAGAGAGGAAGACGCACCCATAAATCCTAATCCAAGGTATAGCAGGTATTTCTCGGCCAATCTCGCTAGGCCGGTAGCTCAGCCCCTGGCACAGGCGCCCACCACCACGCTAGCACTTTCCCTCCCAGCCAGAACGTAATGAATAGCGCCACGATAAGCATTGCGATCCTCCATGGCTTCAGGGTGCCTGCACCCGGCCCTATACCGAAGGCTTGTCGGGCTCGTAGCGATGCTTGAGAGAGTTGGCCACCGAATGAGGCGAAACGGTCACTCTGGAGTAGACTATGAAGAGTTTGTCAGGAGGAGGGATCAGTGAAGCGTACCGTAGAATCAATCATCAGATTCTGGGACTCTACGTCCGCATGGATGTCCGTAGTAATCTATACATCATTCCTATTCAGTTATAACGGTCAAATTTGAGAGAATATGCTACACGCACCCCTTTCAACGTCCGCAGCTTCGAATGTAGCTCGTCCAACCTCTGGTCGTTCTGCTGCTCGTACACATCCTCCATACGCTGTTGACCTCTTGAGCTAGACGCCATAATATGTTTTCCAGTCCTTTCAAGGGTATTCGAGGTAGGTTTAGCCGGAGATTGGAGGTCAGATGGAGGAGAACGACGAGGAAGAGGTCGATGACATGGTCGTTAGCAGCCAAACTAGGCACCGTCAAACGCGATCCCCGAATGGGATGCCGACGGTCCGGAAGCGGGCATCACGCCAATCGGCAGTTCCCGTCGAGCCATTGGGGCCGAGGCGCTCCCGTTTGCTGCTTGGTCCCAACCGTCACGGTGTACCCTCATATGGCGACGAATAACCGTTTTGGACTCTCAACTTGTGACTGTGTCTACTTGCGTCTCGCCCGTTCTCGCTGGCTGGCTATCACGCTCGTCCTCGGATTGGGCCATTACTGCTGGTTAGGTAACAGGGTCGACAGCTACACCTCATGCCAACCCGCCGCCCTGCTTCGACGCTGAGGTTCTCTTACCTCAGACTTTCAACTGTGATGGATATAATTTCGCGTGGATTTAAGCTCCCCGCCTCGAACGCCCCCGGAATCAATGGAGTGCACGAAACCTCTCAGCGAGGCCCCTCCCAAGGAATTTAACCGCTCCTCCAAGCTTCTCATTGTAGAGTTCGATGGCAGGATCGGAGTCACCATTAAGCCTTCAGGAGTCGTGGTCAATGATAGTGTGCGTTTCTTCAGTTTTCAACATCGTCATTGCACCTCAATACTTACTCAACTGCAGTATATGTGCGGTGTTGTCCACGATTTATTCGCTGAACCTAGCTTTGAGTTGCTCAATTCTTGGGAACGGCTTGTGTTTTTTGCCTTCGACTTTCCCAAATTCGAAGGTACCAGGGTGGCAATTGATGAGTGCGCTTGGTCTGAAGTTCTGCCGATGATCAGCCACGTCGTCGCTGATACTGTCTGCTAAGGTATGTGTCTCTCTTCGTTTTGTCTACCTAGTGTCTTGGGCTCATCTTGGCAACAGGAAACCTTCGAGAGAACTCGGCGTAACCTGAAGCACAGCCTGATCAACTTCTATAGTCTACTTTCGGCCTCCCTCGCGTATTCGACTGCTTCGTTGCGCTAAGAATTCGACAAATTTCTTCAACCCCTCCCTCAGCACGACCATGTCCTCCACCGTGTATACCATAATCCGCGCAATCCATCTTTTATTCAACGTCGCTATCGCCTGCTCCGCCACGTCCTCCTCTAACAGTGCCGCTTCCGCCTGGTGAATCTTGTTGTGCTCGAGCTCGAGCTCGTGGTAATTCGAGTCGAGTAACTCCAGTATTTGTGTCGCCGAAGACCGCTGACACTTATTCGTCAGCTCTGCGCAGTAGAACAAGTATCGGTGGGCCATAAACCCATGAAGAGCAGCGCGAAGCTTGGGCCATTCCTTCTTGAAGTGCGGATTCGAAGTGATCTTGTTCGGATACGGTGGTGCGCCAACCAACATATCGAAATCCTCCCACTCAACGTCGAGATTTCTCAATTCCAACCTCAACTGCCCTTCGCAGAACTGTTGGAACACCTTCAGCTGCCTCACGCCGGACATCAGTGAGGTCGCTTGCTTGCGAACGTCTTTCGGGATTGTTGGGGGATCTCTGTTCAGAAGCTCTTTCTCTTTCTTCTTCAGATAAGATCGGCGGTTCTGTGCTTGTCTTGCTTCTTTCGCCCTGATCAACGGTCATTCAAGGTTTTCTGACTACTACGAAGCGTAACACCGTACCCTGGCTTCAGCGCTCTCTGTGCTGCCCGCTCGCGTCTCGCGGCCAAACGGTCATCAACGGTGAAGTACTTCGCCCGTCTTCCCATAGTGCATAGTGGGGATCAAGCCTTCGAACCTCCTTGTTTGCGAAAGGACTATTTATCTGCTTTTCTCGGTCCTGCTTGGCCTGGCCTTCCGCCCTTCCCCAGGCAATGCAACTCACTGCATTTTGACGTGGCAAGCAGTACAGGAGAAGTCTCGATCAAAGCTTGAATCGCGAATTCGCGTCTTCTCCCGCTGAAGTTCTCCTTCTATCCGTCGGTCATCAGTAGGATTCGCACCTTCTACCGAACAGGTGTTACTCTTAATCGCGGGCGTCTCGCGCCTACCTTTCATCCAACCCTCTCAATGTCTCCCACTACCTTGAGCTCGACTCCCGCTGCTGGGTTTCTCGTTTTGGAGTACAACAACTATCTCGTAGCGGTAAAGAAGCCTACCCAGAACATGACTTACCAGGTGTGTCAATCTGGCATACCATCCCACCCCGACACCTTTGCATCTGACTACGTTCTTGTTTCCCTAGGACGTAGTCAACCTAGCTACCGCCCGTTTCAGGGGTGAATTGATGTCAATGCAGGGAGGCATCGACACGTATATCGCCTTATATACCACCGATCTCCTCAAATTCGAAGCCAAACAAGTTCATATCACGCCCGAATCTTGGCCAGAGGTACAGCCTCTGGTCAGGCACCTCGTTGTCGAACAGAAATTTCGCTTTTGAATATGGTGATGCTTAGCACCGGTTGGTGAGACGCCCTATCTTTGAAGGCAGCCTGCTAATGTGTGGGTTTGTCCAGCGAAGCCCCATCTCAATTGGGGCACATTGAACGGCTTTTACTACTCAGTCGTAGTAGCCAACGATGCATAATCTGTCTAGTGAAACCTTCATCGGGCCATTTTAGACGCTGCGACCGAACGCCAGACTTTCATCCAGTAAGAAGGCTACAGGGGACGCCACCGCTGTTCACGGATTTCACGCAGTTGACGCGTGTCTAATTCTGTCACATATGCGGCCAACACGGCGATCGATGCAGGTCGGCGGTCTCATATCCCAGTTTGAACGTCCCAACCCTGCAAACGTTCACTTAGCTCTTATTCATCCTTGGTTGACTAACATTGACAGATTCCGTGGAAGCGGCCTCAAGAAGGCATCCCGTGGTGAGTTTTACACCATTTATGGTAGGAATGCCCGCTCCCCGAGTCATTCAGGGCATGTCCTCCACAAAATACGCAGCCAGCGGTTCCGACCAGATTGGGCGTAAGATCAAAAGAAGCTCGAGCGTGTGTGCAAGAAAGTTCATTAGATTGGTGAGCAGCTATTCGCTCTAGGGAACCATCATGCCTGATTCAGCGCGTTTAGCAATCCAGCAAGTGACGTGAGAGGGTATAAAGCCAATATGCAGCCCCCTGGGCACTATAGGCCGATTCGAATCCTCCCCTCGTGAAAATGGTCTCACTCACTATCCGCGCCGTCCACTACATTGCGTTGCTCACTCTCCTCCCATCCTTCGCTTTTGCTGCGTTTGGTGCTGTCTCGAACTCTAGCAGTCCGGCTCTTGCTCTGGGCATTACCAAGGACTGTCTCAAGGGGTCTCTGCACCCGGGTACGCCGAAGGGAAGGAATGTGACAATCGCTGGGGTGAACACATACGTCGCCGAGCCACCCAAGAGTCAGGGGAAGGGTCCCAAGAAGGTTATATTCTTCTTTTCGGACGTCTTCAGCGCTGTGTGGATCAACAACGAGCTGATCCAGGACTACTTCGCCAGTCAGGGTGAGTGAAATGGTCATTTCGAAGCTGATCAGCGACTGATTATCTCTGTGAATTCTCTGCTCTAGGATACCACGTCTACGGCTTAGACTACTTCTTCGATGACCCCATCCAGAACCACACCAACTTTGATTTGGAGCCCTTCGACCCGGACTTCGATATGGATGCTTGGGTCGCGAAGTCAAGGAAGCAGGCTGAGGAGGTTCTTCCTGGATGGATTGATGCTGTTCGGGGTCGTTCTGGTGAGCTCACTCCTCTCTCGCTCGTCCGGTACTGGCTGACCGTGTATCGCGACTACGTCTGAAGGTCCTGGTGCACAGTACAGCGCGGCGGGATACTGCTTCGGCGCTAAATACGTGATGGAGATTTCCGCAACTGACGGTGTCATCGCCGGTACGGTCTCCTTACAATCCCCGCAATCCTGACGACTGAACGCTGCCTAGGAGCATTCTCTCACCCCTTCGAACTGACAGAGGACCATTTCAACAACATAAATAGTAGGTGGTCTCCTCACGCCGCTACCTCATTCATCTTTCCCTGACTTCTTCGCTTCGAAGAGCCATTGCTGATGAACTGTGCCGGTGAGCTTCGTATCATCCTCACAAGTGTCCTCAACCTCTAACTTACGCACTCACAGAGCGTGACACGAGCTTCCCAGCCCCCAACCTCTATCGAGCAGTCGACATCTTGACGTCGCGGAACGCGTCCTACCACACTCAAATTTATTCAGGAACGCATCATGGGTTTGCTACTCGTGCCAACCTGTCGGACGAAAATGCAGGTGCGTAGTCGGATTAAGCTTCACTCGCACCGCCCACGGACAGGGGAGCTGACATTGCGAATAGTGTGGGCTGCCGAGGACGCTGCTAAGAGCGTCATTCGCTGGTTCGATCGGTTCAACGAGTAGTGGATGAATGAAATTTATCCTAAGTCGCGACTACTCTCCTCAATTGCAACGCACGCAGCGCCATGTGCGAACCATTTGTATTGTACCACTATCGTAGGTGGCCCGAGACTGCAGTAACCTGTTTCGTCGTGGCACCAGTATCCTTTTGCCGTTGTGCTCCAAAACGATGCCATCCGGAATTGGCGGGGAGGTGAGTTCGTTGCCGCTCTCAGAAGACATGGTGAGTGAGAGAGAAGAGATGTGGTGTTTATCGATGAGGTACTTATCACTTACGAGTCGTTTCCTGTTTCGAAGCCTGGTATCAAGCACGTGGCCTCTCATACGTTTGGGCGCTGTTCGCGGCGATATAATCGATATCTTCTTTTTACCCACCACCACTGTGAACTCCGCAAGTAGATTATGTCTGCTTTCCTCGCCAACGCTGCAATAAATGCAAGTGCACTGCAATGCCCGATATGTGGACAGGTGCCAATGAAGGGAGCAGTGGTGCCCGAGTGCTTAGTGCTCAAGTACGCGGGTCGGAGAGTAGCTGTGCACTTGGATGCGCAGCAGAGGAAGAGTCTTACGTTCGATGTGAGTATCTTTTGGTTGAGTCCAGGTCCTCCCCTATCGTCGATTCATGTTGACTTTTGACCTCACCCTTTCCTTGTAACGTCATACAGTCCTGCGAGACATATATCAGGGGGAGTCTCGGTATCTCTCGGGATGTCAAGCTGAAGTACTACACGACGGAGCTTACGCAATGTTATGGGCAGAGCGTGGAGATATCGGTTGGCGCATGGACCTCGGTTTTGCCGTGGATCACGGTTCTCGTGGTTGAGGCTGTTAATCCAGATGCAGGTGATCATGGAGCCCCTGAGGACGCCGATGTCGATTAGTTCAAGCAGCACGGTGGAGGAAGGACTGTTGAGGACGAGACAATGTGCGCTTGTGATATGTAGTCATCTTGAGATTAATACGCCTGTTGGGCTTGCACTTTAAGCTTAAGCCCTGATTCATTCCGGAAGTCCTTTGCTTGCGGCATTCGTTTAGTGTACAACTTTCCCCGTACCTCTGGGGTATTTAGATATCAATTCCATGTTTGCACCTGGCAGATAATATTGGCGCATTTGTTTATTTGGGAAAAGCCTGAAAGTCCAGCGACGACGTTCACTTCATTTATTCATGTGATCATTTCGATGGTTGGCTTCGACTTCATGGAATGGTCAGGTACTGTCTTCACCATCGTCTTTGACGTCGCTGTCGACAGGGACCGTACATATCGAAGTTAATTATCTGTACAACGATGTCCCCTTTTCCGTGCTTGCGAGCCTTGTACAGCCACGCAGACGGCACTGCAGAGATTCCGACGCGCCTGGGCGGGGATTGGCATATCTCCCACTATTTCAAGCGGAGCGTCTTCATAGTGCGTTTGATTTGATTTTGGTATTCCGGGTCGCTCATAATTTTTTCTGGGGCGAGTCGGTATGTGTTGCTCTCCTTAGCTTAGCATTGTCCCGCTACGACGGCGTCCTCGTTCTCGCTGTTCACCTCGTCGTTCCATTCTGGCTTTCATCGCTATCGCACACGTCTATTTCCGCTCGTCTTAACTTCCGAGAGCCTCAAAACCCCAGCACAGCACGGACTACAGAGCGCGTTGTAGTGGCCAAATAGTGGGAGATACGCGCTAGGATGCCATGTTCATGATCAGGAGCTCGACAATGACTCGGCGAAAACCGTATTCGAGGGATCGGTAGTGCACTTTGTGAAGACTTGTAAGCTAAGGTACCAGACTTGCGTGGTTTTAATTTAAACTGCTAAGCCTTAGCGATCCTAACACGCCTACGCACACTTTAAGCGCCCGCCAACAGGGGCTCCGCTTACCCGGTCCGCGCTCAGCGGATGCCGCAAACCGATCGCCTGTTCGTTCATTTGCGAAACGTCCTTCCTGCTGTTTCTGTTTGCTGTATTTAATTTAGACCCAGTTGCTGTACACTACACGGCGACTACGACTTGCAATGACACTTTACGACCCTAACAGCGCGAAGGAAGCACCTAAGGAAGAGAAGAGATACCCCGAAGCACACGAAACATGAGGGCAGCGGGATATACATATGACATTGGAACGGGCGCTTAGTGCACCCGGAGGATGTTCCACAAAGACTTTGACAGGCCTACGCACACCCGGTACGCCTGGCTCTCTTCGTGATCGTATTTGACGGTTCTAACGCCTCAGGTTCGCTGTCGCACGCAGTGTCTGTTAGAAACACTGCAGGATCCATTGCCAGCGTCTTGAAGCTCTTCTTCCGAAGCCTACGAGCGCTCCTATGATGCGGCAGACTCTAGACGGCCACCTCTACCTGTGAACTTGAAGAGGCGCTAGCGGTATCCACACGGTATCACCCCCTTTCCACGTTCGGTGCGCTCATCCCTTCGATCTGCGACCCCGACTTGCGCGATGGATTCCCCTTTGTCTTCCCAATTCTGATCGAGTCCCTGCATTTCTGGGGATTCTCTCGCGGAAACCTCATTGTTTTCATGGACCAAGTGTAATTTTATTCTCGTCTGCAGGTCGCCATTGCCGTTTCTTAGGCTCTTTCGTTGGACCAAGGCAACTGCCCCGCAGCCCCAGTAAGCGAACGAGTACAGGAGGGGAGTGACTGGCCCGCGCTGTTGGGACGGAGATTTGGCAAGGTATTACTGTGATACTAATAAGCTTGTCTACACTTCGAGATCACGAACTTGATGTATACAGCCTTGTTGAGGAACCTAAGGAAATATAGACTTGAACAAAGCATCGAGAGCAGGGTCAAAGGATGGGTCTGATGGGTCCACAAGGTTGTCAAAAAGAGGGTGGAAAGAGGTGCCATGAGGAGGATCGTCGACTAGATTGCAATTGGGGGACTGGAAAAGAGAAGTCAGAGGAAGGCGAAAAATATGATTAAAAGTGTGGCTTTACCTGGACCTGACGCTCAATTTGGCTGATCAATGCTTCAAATACATTATATACCGTCACTCCCTCCACCTCCGTCTCTTTGTCGTACTCTTCTTCCCATCCGTCAGGAAGCTGCGCGTACATTTCGTCCACCAGGCTCAGGAGCGAGGCATAGTCACTGACGGGGCTCGTGGGAGAGAACTGCAAATGAGAATTCAGCTCAAACATAGATAAAGGAATGCGAAAATAGTGGGGATAAAAATTCTCATCCTTGTTCTCATCTGTGGAACACCAGTCACATTACATCCTCTCTCGAAGCAAAAACCTCGCATCCGGTAGGCTCGCCCCACGCCTGGCGAATGCATTATAAATAGGCAGTTTGCGTGAGCCACGAGGAGCCACCTGTGGAAATATTTTGATGCGCCAAGTACCGCCCGTGGCTCCTTCGTGGTTTCTATTTGGCGGGGAAAGGGGCGGGGGCAGCCACAGGGAGCCACAGTGGAGCCAGGGACCGCCACGGAGCAGCCACAGCGTCCTTGTGCGCATCACCGGCCACCCAGGGGTGGCTTCCTGTGGCCCCACGCAAACTGCCTATTAGCTCGCGAGTACGAACATGGCTTCAGACAGCGTACTTTGAACGACAATACTGGACGAATCGTGGTAACTCCCAGTGTTGACCTGATTTGCCTCTCCGATGTGTACGTCGTGTACGTCGTTGAACATGGCGGTTATGCTCGTCGATGGTTGTGGTTAGGTGGAATCGAAGGAAGCTGGTCTCAGCAAGCGACGTGGGCTCAACCAAGCAGGCTGTGCATAGCTGTAAAGGGTAAATGTTTCCCAACTAGGGTGATTGTGGGCGCTTACTCTCGCCGGGGCGCAGGTAACCGGCCGGGAAGAAGGATTATCAGCCGGTCCGGTAGTATCCCGTGCTGTGTGCTTTATCATACCCCTCAATCGATACCAATTCTGATCTATCGTCTTTACCCTGGTTCTCCTCCATAGCATGTCGAAATGCGGATGCTGCACCGCACACCTCCCAAATGAATATCGTATCTTGGAGTATGAAGACCGGAGAATTATCGTCGAGCGGAAAACCTCGCACTTTATGAAGCCCCAAGTGAGTTCCCCACCTATGGCACCATCTCGGTTGCCTTCCACAGCCATCGTTTAATGGGGGGTCACCTAGGATGCAACTGTCCTGTTTGCGCAAGAGTTTGGCATCCCGCTCAATTCGACCCTGCGCTTTTACACCACAAGCCTGGTAGCAGCCTTTGGGAAGCGCGTCGAAATCAAGGAGTCGGTGTGGAACGCCTTCATTGATCGGGCTCATCTGTTGGGCGCAGAACTTGCCCCAACCAGCCCACCGGCAGAGTCCATTGGCCTTGCGGATGAGGCACCACCGATCGACAAGTAGGGAGCGCGCTAGGGACAGCAGATAGCGAGGCGTAGGCAGAGGATCGGTAATTCGGATGCGGTTAGTGGCCAATAGGTGGGAAAAGGGTATAACTAGGAGAAGAGGGGCGCGAACAGTGAGACTGGCAATATACTGTATGGTATTGGGGGTCATTGATCGTCTCAGGACTGAGGTGTGAAGCTATGAGCGCAGAATGGACTGTCAGTGACCTATCACTGATCAGCGAGGAGATGTGGACGGGTCCGAAAGCGTTCGGCATTATTGCCACAAGAGTCTTCGGCGCGAGCTAGTCAAAGCTGTCCTAGCGTAGGTAATTCCATTCTTGTATTCCGAGATGCCAAGGCCTCGTTCTCGGATGAGTTGAGATTGAACATACCATCACTTAGTCACTGTATCGTTGGTTCTGCCGTTTTGCTCGTAGCTTTGTTCATGTTTTCGCGGATTTTCTCGACATTTTTATTCACTTCCAGCGCGTTTTATCTACCGAACACACCACCCGCGAATCTCACCGGTTTCACGCCTTTTCATAACTTCCCGAGAACCTTTGTAGATTCTCTTACAGCCCCCAAGTTCCAGGTACAGTGAGCGGACGGAGTCTTAACAACGGAATGTGAGTGTGTACTGCGAGTGAACTATATAAGAGCGGATGCATAGGCTAGTTCTCCTTGCACTCGGCGTTATAAATGAATTGGTATACAGTCGATCGCCTTGGGTACCCTGTCCGGCGCACTGGTGTTGCGATCTTGCATTACCAATTCATGACGATCCTTCGAATTCGTAGCTTACCGCGTTAAGAAGAGTCACCACACGTGTTACATCACTCATGAGTAGTTTTCATTCGAGTAAAATGGCGCGATTGAGCTTACATTCGGATCTTTGACGTGTGCATAGTACCTACCCACCCGAACGCAAGTGACATAGCTTCATCCGTACTGCCCATTGCAGTTCGGATATATTATGCCAAACGATTCACCTACAGTATATTTAACCGGACTTCTGTGCCATATCTAAACCCTTCGTCCTCGAAAAACCCCTCTCCAAACCAACACGCACTCTTAAGCGCCCACAGATAGGGGCTCCGCTTACCCGGTCCGCCATCGGCAAAAGTCGCGATCAAAGTTTGGCACCGTGTTTGGCAACGGAGTCGCACCGTGTTGGATTCATTTCCGACTGTATTGCTGTTCCTCCTCCTTCCCGCTGCTGTGTTCTTTCTTTGGCTTCATATACCCCAAGATATCTGTACTATAGGACGACGACGACTTGCTACGACACTCTACGACGCTAACGGCACGAAGGAAGCACAGGAGGAGGAATAGAAGAGATACCCCGAAGAACACGAAACATGAGGGTAGCGGGATATACATAGGACTAGGACATTGGAACGGGCGCTTAGTGCACCACGAGGATGTTCCACGAAGACTATGACAGGTCTACGCACAATAGGTACGTCTGGCTCTCTTCGCGTTTGTATTTGACCCTTCCCTCAGTCCCTACACCTCTGGTTTGTACCAAGACGGTTCTCATGTTCGGAGTACGCTGACCCGCCCACTCGACGTATTGTGGGTTATCTCGGCCTTACACACCTTCCCTCCTTGCTCTCAGGCTCTCCTGCGGCCCTGCTCCCAACATCTCAAGGCATAGGCTGACCACCCATCTCAACCAATCACAGTTTTTCTCAATCCCCAACGGACACTCCTCATTCACGTTCTCCGGTCTCGTCGTTACACAGAGACTGACGCCTTCCGATCCAAGCACAACCAGACACAGTGTTTCCGTCTGTTTCCATCTCCGCAATCCGCGACAACAGATGAATCCGGGGTTGGGGTCACCACCATCAGGTTCGTATCCCCGCCCTCGTCCCTCTTCAATCAGGTATTCCGTTCCCCCTTCGTGTTCCCTCGCGTACTTGCTGGCGTTGCCGCGTAGTGTTCCTCAAACGCTAATTTCCTTATACAGACTACCCATCCCGCGCCCACTTTCGAGCCGGCCTATGATTTCTACCACAAGAGCTCGCCGCAAGTCGATCTCCCCAGACTCGCGCTTTGCTGCCGAGCGATGACCCGTATGCATCTACG
>JANDKE010000055.1:0-45080 GCA_027627275.1 Coprinellus aureogranulatus | reverse complement strand
TTGAGGTCCCCCTGCCAGACATACCCCGGACTCCCACCTCTGGTCCCCCAATTACAGAGACTCAACAGTCGATTCCACTCACATCGACCCCCACCCCAGCGCCCGTCAATAAACCCCGAAATTGTAGGAACAGAAAGACCCAAAAGCCTGTCGTCGGATCGGTTCCCTCTGTTGAAGGCTCGCAGCGCGGTTCACCGCGTACTTTCACCTCTCATTCCTCAGTTGCAGAGACCCTACAGTCTAATCCACTCACATCGACTCCCATTCCTCCGAGCTCGCAGCAGGCGTCGAAGAAAAAGGGGAAGAAGGCAGAGAAGGCTCCTCTCAGCCATGACAGCGAGCTGCAGGAGAAGTTGAGACGGTTCGAGAAGGATTTGGTTGAGGCATGGAATAGTGCGGAAAACATATATGAAGCCGAGGAAGCCATTGACAATACCGTCGATGTTTACCAAGAAAGCACCTCGGACGAGGGTTATGCCGATGAAAACTTGTACTTCTCTCCAGATCCTGCCACGATTGCGTGGTATATGGAGCTAATGAATACCGCAGAGAGAATAAAGAAGCTGGGGCTAGCGGTTTCAGGGATGACCAAGGCAAAGAAGCGTGGAGGAAAATCTGCTGGACCCCCTGCGACTTCGACATCAGGTAATCAGGTATCGCCTCTCGCTAGAGAAGGGACAGAGAAGGGATTGCAGCCCAAGCCATGCGCTCATCGAGAAGAGTGGGAAGTACAATACGCAGGAGGTGGAAGGGGTAAGAAGGGTTGGGCTCATTACGAAGGCGATAATCCTTGCTTTTACGCCGGTTCGTTGCCACACCGGTGTCGGCGGTGCTTGGTCTCACACCCTCCCTGCGATGCCGAACTCGCTGACCTTGCTCGTGTTTTGAAACAAAGGTAGCCCCACCGTTGTTTCCTACCCTAATCCTCCTCATTGAAATCCAGATACCTACTATGCTTTTCCCTTCGTTCGAATGTGATGCTTCTCTACTGTATCTGTGTCTGTGAATCCCTACCAAGAGTTCTGCTGGTACTCTTCCGGTGAGGTTAAAATCCGTTCCTGCTGAATCGTTGAGTGAAGATTGTTAACTACCTTTCCTCAATTGTATATATATTTACGGGAGGTATCCAGATGACATAGGTGGAGGAGGTGAGGCAAGGCCAACCTTCTAGCTCAGGGTGGATTGTGTGAAAATCAGTGGCAAAGTTCTTCGCCATTATGAAGACAGTGAGTGATTCAAGCCTGAATGTACTCTGGGTACGCGACGGCGCTAAAAAGAGACACGGTACGTTTGAGGGCCTGATATCAGGCTGGTTTTACGGATCAAAACGTTCTGCCCGTTGAAATCCACACCCATGACGTCGAAATCCTACCATCACAGGCGCTAACATGAACTGGTGGAAGGGCTATAACATCAGATAAGATAATGGAAGCAGCATTGAGCGATTCCCTCGATGCGAGCTAGGCGTATCGGTCTAGTCTGTAGGGAACCGTTCAAAGCCTTCCCCATAACTTGGCCCAGGCTTTCAGACCGCCGTAACGACCTGAGCTGCGGAACGTAATACAGTTCCGGTGTCTATCTGAACGCCGGGCGGCAGATGTGGCGTTTCTCATGATGCGCTTCTAGCTCACGAACGTTTCTTCCTCACGACGACATTGACGTGGCAAATTACCGCCATAGCCAGACCTCATCCATGGATTCTGAAGCACCCACACCTCAAAGTATGGTTCACTGCGACTATATTCCATCTCCAGACGAACTTCGCCACCTTAGCGCCCAAATTCGCGAACGTAAGGCCGCGCTGGAAGCGATTGACGCCGAGCTACCAAGTCTTGAGAGAAGGCGACAAGAAGTCGAAGACCTGAGGAAGACGCTAGTCAAGGTTGAAGGCGAGCTCCAACTCAAGATTAGCGAACTGCGTTGCAAGAGAAGCCAACACACCGAATTTATCGCCCAAAACCACTACATCACCTCCCCAGCAAGGCGAATTCCATCCGACATCCTCTCCATGATCTTCCAAGAATGCGTGGACGCGCCCGATCCTCCTTCAAGCACACGCACGGCTGTTATCCTAAGTCATGTATCACGCAATTGGCGCCGAGCTGCCCTGAATATGCCCCGTATATGGACGGCTCTCAACCTATCAATTCGTCTGAATGATGTACACGCGGAAGAGCTCTACGTGGAGACCCTACGTCTCAGGATGGACGCTGTATCCGAGCGCTCCTCTCAGCACCCCCTTTCACTCTCCGTCGAGGTTCATGATAGCCCTCCCAAGAAGGACTCGGCGCGCGCCACGAGACTAACGGCTCTGCTGAACTCTGTCATGGAGTCGCTTGGTCGGATGAAGAAGCGGTGGAAGTCCATTCGCATGCATCTCAGACTCAGCAACGCTTTCCCCTTCCCTCTCCTACTTCTCCGCGCTGTGACTATGCTCTGCGCCGAAGACACGGAAGCGCTCGAGTTAGATGTGGCCTGCGTCGGCTGGTCATTCATCCCCAACGCAGGGTGGGATTTGATCGCGACCCGAGATGGGGTCTTGTCATTTACATCGACATCACTTACCTCGCTTACAGTTCGTATGGCCAGGACAGACATTCGCAGAATTGACGTCGATTATTCCAGGCTAACATCACTCGACTTCGGTTCTCCTGCAACCCATATCGAGTTCACAGCAGACGACGCCCTCGTAATACTTCATCAGACTCCAAACCTGGTCGACTGCGCAATCCTGATGAAGCAGCAACACATTATGACCAACGGAAACCATCTAGTCGAACCTATCAGCCTCTCCAAGCTGCGAAGCCTCACCTTGATCGGCGAGCAACCCCCAATAGCCTTTGCTGCGGCGCTCGATCTCCCATCACTCACCCACCTGTTTATGTCGAAGTCCTTTTCACCACCACGCGAAGCTGATAACAGTGCAATCGTCGAGTGGACCCGGCGGTACGGGACGCAGCTCATCGAGGTCACAATCGCTTACCCCTCCCTCACCTCTTCGGCGCTTACTATCGCTCTCGAGAGCCTCCTTAGCATCACAGCATTGGAAGTATCCATGCATTCCTGCGATGGGCCAACGCCATTGGTTACCACCCAGACCCTTATTCAAAAGCTTACCTCGACTTTCGATGGATTCAGGGAAGAGTGCCTGTGCCCGAAGCTGCAGAAACTCGTATGCGACTTTGGAGAAGTCCTTCCGCGTTCGATCGTCGAGGAAGCCTTGGACCTCATCAAAAGCCGGAGAGGATTCAGCAGATGGGCGGATGGGCCGGTTCGTTGGTTGGAGCACGCGGCAATGACGTTCCGTGACGTTAAACTCGAGGATTTATACAACTCTGTGAAACGTCGAGGCGTAGATACCACCGGTGTACGGCTTAGCCTTCAGTCGGCCAACCTCTCTGAAACGGCGGAGTGGAACACAGAGTAGGATCTCATCGTACGTACCTGCTCACTGCAATCCCTGATTATATTTCGTTGCTCATCGTCCTTGCCGTATGGACGCAGACACCGCCGATCTCAATTTTCTCTTAGGCTGAACCATCTGAGGACAGCAGCGTTCATGAACAAACTTCGTAATGACTATAAGCAAAGTAATTACTACGGCCGGTATGGATAGTCTATGGTGGAAACCGATTGTGCATGCGATACAGGAACCGAGCAAGGAACAAAGAGCATGAAGCACAGTCCGAATGAGTACAAGATTGAGGTATCTAGTGAACACTAGGGGCTCAGCTAGTAAAGCACAGGATATCCTACCGAGTTACAGTTGCCCGTAAGGGAAGATCTCCTCGCAACCGCTGTCTGCAATGCCGCTGTAGAAGTACCTGAGGTTGATGATCAAGTTCTCCCTGAGGATCCCGGTAGGGTTGGGGTAGAGACTCATCACGGTCTTGGTGACGAAGTCGGTGTACAACTTGCAGAACGTGCTGAAATCAGCGCTGTCGGGGTCCGGAGTGAAGGTGTTGACTCCGTTGACGTTGCGACCCGCAGCAATCGGGAACGCTTCGAAGACCTGTGCGGACGATACCAGGCGGGGCCAACCGGGGCAGGCGCCCTCCAGAAGTCAGTCGGGGAACTTGAAGTCACGGAAGAAGAGAGTGGCGTTGGTCATGTCGAGGCCAGGCGACGTGAGGCGATCACCGAGAGACCGTCGACGAAGAAGGTGTAGGGGAAGGTGGACTCGGCATACGCAGTGAAGAAGCGAGGGGAGGTGAAGTCGAACTCGGGGTTGGTGGCGATCGACTCTTCGATACGGCGACGGCGGAGCTCGCCTGCGACGGTCAGGTTGTAGAATCCTCCTCCGTATCTGTTGCTGTAGTCGACGAACTGGATCAATTCTCTGGTTAGCGGAAAACAAGATGATTTTATCGTTATAATCGCTCACCTGGTCGAAGAGAGTCTGGTTAAAGCTATGGTTGTCACCGAAAAAGGCGTCTCCACGAGTCATACTCGAGTCTCCCTCGAAGACGGCATGAGTGTTAAGCCCGCCGATAATGGCTGGGGGGCCGGTATCCTCTCCAGTCAGATCGGTTTTGCCCCCGATGCTGAGAAGGTCGGTAACGAGGTTACCATCGACAAGGAAAGCGGCGTAAGTGACGAAGCGAGCCGTTCCACTCTCCATGTTGAAACCTTTGGGAACGGGAACGTTAAGTCAGGATTTCTCAATGATGTATCCAGGACGGGATCGGTGCATACCTTCTTGAACGGCTTGGACGATCTGAGAAGGAGTCGCAACGCCATTACGAGGGAGATACTGGGGGAAATGATAGTCAGTATCAGGAACAATGAAACCTTCGATTTACGAGAAAAAGAATCGCTAATCACGACGGAACAGGCCAGGAAGTCTGCATCGCAGTACGAGACCCGTATGATATACGAACACCCGGCTCCCGTTTTGAGAGGGTTACTCGGAGGAAATGAAGAAGCACTAAGGAAATGAAAAAGCTGACTTACGCCATGCGCCGCCAGCGTGTTCAGACCAGGGCAAGGTCCACGGATGTCGCCTGGCTGAGCTGGCTGCCATGGGTGGTCAGCGTCGTTGACAAGCTTGGTGCCGTTGAATTCGAGTGGGGGTGGAGGGGTGCCAGGGGTGACCTGGGGAAGGCGAGCAATGATATCGCTCAGTTCCCGGTCCGACAGTCCTGCAAGGGATTGATATGTCGGAAACGCGACAGTGGTGGAGAGGTGCGCGACGGCGGAAACCAACGCGAAAAGCGAGCTGAAGGATTTAGTGAAGAGCATGGTTCTGAGGGTGAAAATAAAGGGAAGAGTTCCAGTCCTTCTTATATGCCTTCTCCAGACCCCGTTACCACACTTCACAAACAATGCAGTGCGTGCGTAGTCCGGATTTACTTCCGGGTATGATGTATCTACTCAGACAGGGAGCCGGCGCATGCCGCGGCATCGATACCTTCACGCCACTGCAATTTCCGGATAGTTCGAGATGAAGAAACGCGACTTTATGGTGGACAGCTATTGACTGGGCCATTGTATACAGTATTCAGTTGAAGAACTACGACAGAAGATCTGCCCATTCCAGACGGAAAGTGCGTATATTGCACAGTACTAAGGAGGCATGCCGTCGCTTCCCTCGCGATTATCGGGCACTATGGTCTCGGACCAAACCCCTGATTCTCACACCATGGAGCTGTGTTGACAGTGCGACAAGGCAGCAAGCCGGGCGGTGCGACTGGCATTGCAATTGTGTGATCCTGGAATAAACGAGGTCGCCAACGAGGATTTGCGCAGTAGACAGTCGTGCGTCGTCTACAGCAGTTACTGCGTAATGGTCATTTTTCTCCGGGTTGGACCTTCGCTGAACGAAGTAGGATGCCTCGTGTGTTGTGCCACTTCGTTGCAGCGAGAGTTGGATATGCCAGCCATTTCATTGGATAACAGCTTCGGCTAAGCGGAACCTTTTCGGACCTGGGTAGTTACATTTCGAAAGAGCTTCGGGCAAGGCGCCTAACGCGCTTCCTCGGCATTTCGTTATCCAGGCGGGTCAGTTCTCAGTATCAGTGATATGAGGGCATGCAGTACTCATGCACTATGCTCCGGCGAGTTGACAAGGTCCTTCATTTCCGATGTTGTCGACTTTCACTCTGGTCTACGAGCTCGCCATTACCTGCACTCATATATAACTAGCGCGAGTGCCAGGTTGTTCCCCCATATCGAAAGTCGATACCACGCCTAGTTCCAAACACACACTATATGATTGGGCTAGACGATCTGCCGAGTCCAGTCTATGTCCCTGTCTTCCCCGCAGCACAGGCTGTGTTAGGCGCCCGATCCCGAGGCTTCGATGCGCAGCATGCCAAGTCATGACGCCAATCACTGTGCAATTCCTTTCCTGGCGACGTGTCGTGCTCATTGCCGAGAGAACGCCCGTTGCGACTGCTATGTCCGTCCAAACGAGACCCAAAGAAAGGTACCCAAACGGGTGTGCTGACGACCTGACCTACTTGGTCGTCTGATTAGTGCGTCGACAGTGCTTTTAGACATTACTACTCAGGATCAGCGGAAGAAACCTGTGCACGCTGGACCTTTGCACCGGAAATTCAAATCAGCCCGAAAAACATATTTCCCCAGATAGTGGTTATCCTAATTGGGAGGTACATATCTTCCTAATTGGGACGGATGACAGAGTCATCGAGGACCAAAACATACAACTCGGTCAGTTTTTATCCAATTGAACTTTCCTATAGCAGAGATATTCCTTTCGTGAGTCTACGCAAGGTAAACCTGGGCCCACGGTATCTGCAGGGCCAATGTAACGTTTTTTCTCGGGACCCAACCCAAGCCCGCAATTCCGACAGCGTAAGCACGCAGGGTATTCTACCGGCAACTTGAGTTATGGGTAGAATGTGGCAGATCAAAGCAACTGACGGAACTTAATTAGATCCAAGCCCATCTCCCCGACAAGATTGAGGTCATCTCAGAACAGTGCACCTGAGCAAGACCTACATACTAAGTAAATCTTGGGCAACTCAGGCTTGAGCACTGTCGAGCCCCTAACCGAAATAAGCGCCTTGCGTCATCATTTGCCGGGATGATGCCCGAGCTGCAGTAATTAGCCGAACCCCATTGAACTGACCGTCTTTGCTGGCAACGCTTGCCTCTTACCCTTATCCTCACCCCCGCCTCGCTCGGACCCAAATGACCGGTAGACCAGCTACAAAGAAAGAAATGATATCTGTCGTCAAGGTTGGAGATACCATTCCTGAAGGAACGTTTAAGTATATTCCTTGGTCGGACGCTTTGGAGGATAATGTGCGTGTTCGAGGTTCGACGCGGGGTGGGATACTGTACTGACAGATGCCTGGTATCTGTAGCTCGTTTGCGGTGTTCGTGAGTAGCACCTTGTGTTGCGAGAGGATTAAGCGTGTCCTGACGGTCCTCGCAGCTGTCGAGCTCTCCACGAACGAGTGGAAGGGCAAGAAAGTTGTTCTCGTTTCTGTCCCCGGAGCGTTCACCGTACGTCTTCTACTCCCTCTTTCGGGTCCAACCCTTCGGCTAACGAGACGCTCTCGACGTAATGCTCTGCTATCCATATCGCGGCGTGTCGTACTGTGCTGGACTTTGTGATGCCACACAGCCAACGTGCCACACCAAACACCTCCCGCCTTTCCTCGAAAAATACGACGAGTTCAAGTCCAAAGGCGTCGACGTAATCGCCGTCCTCGCAGCTAACGACCCATTCGTTATGAGCGGATGGGCTCGCTTCGAGGGGCTCAAGGACAAGGTTCGTTCATTCATCCGCGACTTCCCCAACCCACGTTCCCGGATCGCCTTGGGGATCCCGCTGCTCGGTTTCCTTTCGCTTCCCTGCAGTGGAACGATTTTCGTTCCCTAGCCATACCTCGCTCGCCGCGGAATCGCCTCCTTCCGAACACGCTAACACCCACACCAAATAGATCATCGCCCTCTCTGACAACGGTGCCCAATGGTCGAAGAAAATCGGGCTCGACAAGGACCTGACTGCCAACGGCCTCGGCATCCGCACCACACGCTACGCTTTGATCCTTGAAGACAATGTCGTCAAGTACATCGGGGTAAGCTTCTCCTCCCAGGTGCCAGCGCCTTGACTCTGACCCTGCTCCCCCACCCCTCCAGGTCGAAACCGCCCCAGGTGTCTCCGTGTCGGGTGCCGACGCTGTTCTCGCCGCCTTGTGAGCCGAAATTCCCAGCCCATCACGTCCGTACCAAATATAGACCCCCAAAAAGATAGATGAAGTATAACGTGTACAGAATAGAACGAACATGCTAATCATAGATGTGAAGAGTGTATGTATAGCTGCAAACATCAGAGAATCGTAACAGTCGTCGAAATGCCAGAACATAGATATCTAGATCACCGAAACGAAAGAAAAGGCACAACATAGAACCAGCGAGAAAGCTATGATACATGGTTCCTAGAGAAATGAGTTCAGCGATCAAAGGGGAATAGAGGTGTATACACTAAGCCCACGGATTGTGATCAGGCTCCTCGCCAGGTATATTGTCAAACCCAAATGCGTCTACCCTGGCGTGCAACGGGGGCGTCCCCGCTGTCGCCACAACGCCTTCCAACTGCCTTGACTCAGGGCTCCGTACACTCCACGGCGACCCCACTCCCTCCGTAGGGTCCCTCTCCCCGGGCTCGACGCCCTCTCTCTCCACGATCATGAGCGATCTCCTCCCCAGCTTCCACACGCCGACGAGGATCCTGACGATCGCTCGGCTCCTCGACTTCGACCTCCCCGCGGAGCTTACCTTTCCCATCGTTGGCGTCAGTTTCGAAACCACGCCGGTAAATCTTCTTCAGGCCAGGCCCACGAGCAGTGGGGTCGCCTGTGCGCCTCTCGGCGAGTTCGTCGTCTGCTGCGTCCGGGTCTTCCACAACAAGGTCGACAGCATCAGGTGGGAGGGGAGACGACTTGGAGGCTGGCCTCGATCCCCCGTTACCCGAGGTAGCGCGAGCCCTCTTGTTACTACTACTGCCTGCAGAAGACGACGAATCTGTGCGATGTACCATAGGCGAGCGTACATTGGGACTCGGCCGAGATGATGACGAGGAAGCTGGTGATGAAGATGTGGAAGCCTTGTTGGTGTGACCTCTCGCCTTCGTCCATTTGAGCGCAACGCCTCCTTTCCGCCTGTCAGCTTCCTCTGCTTCCCTCGTAGCACGCTCCTGTTCGAAATCAATGACCCTCGCACCTTCCACCTGTCGGATATCAGGTAGCTTGGATGAAGAAGGTCGTGGCGGTTGGCTTGTCCCAACAGCTCCGTAACCTTGCCATGCAGGCCCTTCTCGTTTGAGGATTGCTTCAGTGCCCTTTGCTCCGCGAAGAGGCGAGAACCAAGCTCCCCGCTCATCGTTCAGCACCCTCTCCTCTTCGTCCCACATGGCTCTCCGCGCAGCATCGGTGCTGACATCTATACAGGGGTAGTTATAGTCCCCGAAGAGGTAACGCTTGCTGTGCTCGAACAACTCTTCGTCCGCCTCGTCGATGTCACCGAAGGGTAACTCGTATCCATCTTCCACTTCTGGGTCGCCCCAGAAAGAAGGCTCATCGTCCCTATCCTCCATCATATCAGGAGCCAAATGGACAACGCTCTGCGCCTGCCGTGAAAGCAACGGCGCGTGCACGCTTTCCGTTTGATCCTCTCCAGCAACTTTAGCAATCGCTTTGTTCAGAAGCCTTTCACCACGACCTTCAATGGGGACGGTGGATGGATCGGCTTTGGGTAACCAGTATTTCTTCTGTCCCCCTTGGCTATACCGCAGCCCAGCCCGCATGCGCGCTTCTCGGCCTGCGCCTTGATGCATGAAACCTTCCGCAGGCTCGAACTCCCGGTAATCCATCCCTTCTCCCCGCAACGTCGCCTTCGAGTCTTCGATGACGTCCTTGAGCCCAAATGCATCCCTGAAAGCGTAGTAGAACGGCATACGTGCGACAAACGTATGGTGCGTGTCGATGTAGTCCTTGTACGAGAACGCGAACATGTGCGCAAAAGCAAACATGGGCATCTCGAGACAGATGAAGACGTTGTTCCATCCCGTCGAAACGTGCTCTGGGTCGGTGTACGGTCCGAGCTTGGTGACGACATCCGCAGCGACGAGGATGGATATCACTACGGATTGCCAGAACGAGAAGAACAGGATGCCCTTGACACAGAGGAACTTGGGCACAGGGCGGTACGGCTTGAGGTCGTCGCTCACGCAGGCCCAGAACATGGCGAGGCAGTAGAGCGCAGTGGTGATGCTCACGTTGTAAATGACGGTGATGTAGAGGTAGCCCGAGTTTGCGCGGAAGTCGCCCTCGTTATACTTTCCGCAGGCTTTTGTGATGAGGGTTGCTGCGGCTAGCAGGGGTTTGACTTGGACATATTCTAGAGCGCAGTTCAGCACTAGAAATGATAGAATTGCGGCGGCACGCACGAAGAATACCCCGCTTGAGGAAAAGGAAGGTATAGGGGTCGCTAACATCGATCTCTCGCTTGAATATGTTGATTGGGAAGATGGGCACCTTGGGCGGTCGCCCATGAAGCATGATGAGGAGAGACCTCTCCCCGCCGAGATAGGTCAATAGCAGAACGAAGAAGCAGTATATCACAAAAGCCTATAGATATCNTGAGTTCAGGAACACGCCATAGCCATTGCACTCACCTCATAGATGTCGCGTATAGCATCAATNACAAACGCAGCCTCCACCGAATGCAGCGACGCCAGCGACGAAATCGCGTANAGGGGAACCATGAGCATAATGCGTACTACCATTCTATGTCTTTGGTGAGTTTCTCGGAAGACTACTNGACACTGTACTCACCGNTGCAGAGCCGGTTTTCTGTAGTTCTTGAGCTGAAGGTAGATGGACCATCCCGAAACGACCACGGCGACGATGGTGGATGCNGCTACAATGACAGCNACGGGCGTCGGTAGCCCAGANCCTGAGACGAGCCCCATGGCTTCGTCGTCGTCGTCGTCGAACCTANGTCGCCGGTGTCGGCGTCATTCTCTGACCCTGAAACCGCTGCGGCGAAATGACGCACTGAACGGACCTTGAAATCNNCNCTCAAGTCAATAGCTTTGNAAGCTAACAAAGGCAAATAAAGGGTCTCGAGCTGACNGCCTGNCTTCGAGCCTTCGAAAACCTAGCTTTCGACCCCNACTTCAACTTGAGTTCGNCTTGAACTTGCTGAAACCATTGAGTGCCGTCTANGNATTCTATGTANNAGCCCGNCTTGTCCACGCTAAGCATCNGTTAAGAATCCACATCTCAGGACGNTTCAGATACGGCGTGCTATTGGGAGGANCATCTGGCAGGGACTCGGAAGATTAAAGGTTCGANAAGNTTGCCCTNNCCACCCTCCGCGGCGGCTAGAGAGAGNGTGGGCAAATGTTTGAAGGTGTGTCAGCGCGGTACATAGCCGAACCCTACTCAAATCTTNTCTGCTATCAGCCTTCTCTTCTTCTTGTTCTGTTCTGTTTTGCAACTGCGAGTCCGAAATTCTGCCTTGNCGCTTGTCGAGGCTATGTANACCGTCAGAATCAGACGATGCGGAGTACTCCTCCTCCTCTCTAAGGTTTGTGGAATTGTGGAGCATCTTCGGGAGCGCATGCTACAGGGCAGCAAACCTTTAGATGTTTACCTTGAATGTTGAGGGTCAAAAGTGGTTTGCAGCGATCCGACGAGCAAGGGTCCAACCCGCGTNTAACTGGTACTAGACTCTACTCGACAGCGCTGGGTATACGATTTGAAGAAGATGAAACACGAACAAGGATGGGTCCAGAGTTATCAACCTTTTGCCCCAGAAAGCTACCTGCTCGCGACTCTTCGCCGCAAGTTCAGCGGCCGACAACTCGCCAACANAACACAAGGAGTGAGTATACTTAGCCGAATTGTGGAAGNCAGTTATCCCTGACCGTCACAGTCGTGGCTTCGGCTCGCAGATACCGTTCACCGACTGTTTTCGTCAGTCAAACCGCGCTTGCCTTCACGGGCTGGNCCTGAGCATGCATCAATATCTCCGAACCAGACCAGTTCTCAACGGCACACTTCTGATGATGGTAAAGCCATTCGTGTGTGTATTACATCGTATTGCGGATAGGAAGATCTGAGACGAACACGCGGCGCGGGATACTTAAAAGACNCCTTCGCGAGCTCCGTCGTCCCTACTCNACCCCCTCAGACAGACAGCCCCCTCACCTTCATGTAAGNTATCACTTCTCCTATCAGCGCTCATGATCTCAGGCTTTGGTGTATCTTAGGCCGTCTTCCCTGACACCNNCNACCCTTCCTCTTGTACGCCTCGTCGCTGGCACAACGACGGAGGAATATTTGATTATCGAGGTGACAGGGGCCAGCAGCGGGAGCAGGGTTCGAGAACTNATATACGCTAAAGTGAGATCATNGCGAACTTCTTCAGTCTGACGCGTCTGACCTTCTCCAAGTTGCAAATACCGGTCGATAACCGACATAGCTATTTCATATATCCATCAGAGATCGGATCGTACGCGCTTGGAGGTGCNCTCACCGACCGNCAACTATTNGCCCTCTGCCTCGAGCATGGGGACCCGACTGGGTCGCTCAAGTTCTTCGTGTCNACACATCCCAATCANCCGCCNACTCAAATTAATCCGGGATATCTATCGGAGCGAGCCCCAGTANGTGTATGAAATGTGACGAGCTTTCCGCAATTCACTTACCTTACCTCTCTTGTTGGCGTGTTAGCAATCTGTNGCGACTCGCTGATCCCACANTGCCGCCACCATCAGCTCAAGATATCTTCACCTCATTGTTCCCNATCCCGTNTATTCATATTTAATCCCGGTCTTTCGGGATACCCTGTAAAACAGCAATTCTACAGCGCACCATGCGTGCCCTGAANCGNCAANTGACAGGCATGCTGCAAACAAAGTATTCGGCGGGAAGGCGCTCCCGAAACCGCACCGTCGTTCCTCCGCCATGGTCTGTCTTCCTCTTCGGACNACAGGGATTTCCTGATCCCCAATATATCCCAANATGTNCCTNNGNTAATGAACCCTTCACTGTGGTCCAGAAGTCGCGCGTCTATGATCCTTTCCTNATCGAATTCATCGATGNGACACAGCCTTGGCTTCGCCAGGCGCACCGGCCCATTCAGGCTTTCCTTCAAGCTTCGAATGGCAGATCGAACGGTCGAACCATGGCCTTGAGGCGCAGCTTTCTAGNTCAATCATCCACCTCTTATCAAACCTNCCGCTTGGGATACCTCTCTATGGCGAAGCGGATCACGTACGGATCAGGGAAGGGGGCGAACCCGTGGTGTGATGTGGGCAGGAGTGTAAACCTGAAACACGAACGAAACGAACGGGTTCGCATTGAATTGTTAGGNTTCCCTGTTGGNTGGCTTGCTGGCTTGNCTCTCAATGGGGAATGGTATTTTTCTGGCCGTTTGGTTCCTGCGCATTTCGAACATTGCGCCCACTTTGCCCAGAAGCGTTCTGCTCTTCTCTTTCTCATAACTCCTGGTTTCTTCCCGACGTTCGGCTGCTAGAAGTCTGCGGACAGGGCGATAAATTAGGTGAAAGCCGATAGACTACAAGCCCAACCAGCCACTCCATCCCGCTCAGTTANGGACTNCTTGGAGAGATTGTTNAGGGGCTTGCGCGCTACGTCCTACCACCGCCGGTGCTCTATTCACATCCAGGACTNCNTTTCACGGGAAGAACCCTGGCCGTTAATGGTAGATCAAGTGTGTAATCCCTGTTATCTATATAAAAGTGCAACTAATGCATACTNGCGAATTAGCGATATGAATTGAAACCNCCTTCACCCCATCACCTTCGTGCATCCTATTGCGTTCGCTTCTTCTTCTGTACGGCATAAACTCTCCCTGCAGGCCTTCAAGGAATGTGGTATTCTCCGAAGGCCCAAACTCNGACGATTAGTTTCGTCCTCCATCCCAAAGGAGGACATTGAACGCCATCTGGATGGCGGGTGTGTATCACGCAACTCATTCACGGCAAGACTATCGACAAGGCTATCATGTCAACCCCGTTGGTGGGATGCTCCGACCATCGCATGATACCTCGATGGCCGAGATACCCTTTCTGCTCGCTCCCTAGACGGCCTCCCTTGGTAAGCAAAGTTCCTCCAATTCGTCTTNCTGGGCTAACCCTAGAGTGTGGCGCACGACTATCATTTCCTTCCACTGTCGTGACCGCAAATAGGTGCCTCTTGGCCGCCAATCACCGACTTCGGCTAAACGAGTCAGCCACGCTCGAAGACTTGGAGAAGTCCAGCGGCTCTTGGCGACGTTCTGACTCTGGAAAAGGCTACTTTCGTCCTGCGGGAGCGAATTGAGGCCATGATTGCCAGTGATGGGTTCTCTTCAATCACAACGTCCAGATCGATGCATCTGTATCACGGCTTGCAATTTTTGTCACTGGAGCTGAACATGCAGTTAAATCATCCAGAATAATCNCGCTGCATTATACACAGGGAGNTTGCTGCTGCATTTAGCCCCAGTGACCATTGGTGACCAGGTAGTTTTGCAACGAACATGAGGTGGCCTCGTGTTTTTGGGCGCCTATCTGACACTGATCAATCGGGGTTCCGCATGAGGCGCGTCACAGCCTCTGGCCGTTGAACACCTTGACAAAGGCGCAGCTCGACCACCGCTTTCTTCCTCTGACACCTTTAACCAACGGCGCTTCCCCCAGATTTCGCAGGTTTTCACCATGTCGACTCCATCTACCACGATTGAGACGATCAGGCAAGTCGAGGAAACAACAGCAACTACTTCTGCGCAAGGAACGACAGTCTTGAAAGAAACAACGTACGTAGGGCGTCANCCTGGCTAGGTGTCAGAAAGCAACTGACCNACGACGAATGTTCTGTAGCACCACGATTACTCAAGTCGAGGCTTCCAAAGTCAACTTGAAATCGGATGGAACAGCAGACATCACTGGCACAGTTGCTACTCAAACCATCGTGGACGAGTCGGAGGAATTCTACGAGGAGATAGACGAGGAAGAGGACCATGGGTTAGTGAAGACCTTGATTGGGCGCCGCTTTGACTAACAGTGATTGACCTCGAATGGCAGCGACGGGGAAGACTTTGCAGAGGATGCGCCCGAGTATGTCGTTGTCGTGCGCCAATGGCANAAGCCTCTCACTGACTACCCTCTTTTTCAGCGATGGACGAGGAGAGAACGAGATAAAGATCAAAGGAGTCATCGTCGATTCGAAGGGCCGACCTGTTAAGCCACGCGAAAAGTAGTGTTGGTGAGATAGCATCCATGCAGTCCTACATGTACGNACTTGTGTTGTGTACNCCGGATGCGAGTCACTATAGATGCCATGGCGAAGTATTGTCTCGGTTGGCGTACCAAAGCCTGGNACTTTTCTGGAAAGCTTGNAGCAGGAAATGTTTAAAGAAGAAANACTTTGNAAATGCTGCCCATCCGACAGAAACCGGGCGGTCACACTACAATGCGTACCGGGGCTCCTTCCGATTTCACCACGTAAGAAAATAAGACCCGTTCCATCTTCTGAGTGTGCAGTGCACATGNAGGAGGTTCGGGCATGGCAAAAAAAAACNCTGGNTGAGCGTGCTGTGTCCGTAGCTGGAATCGAACCAGCGGCTCTTCGGAGCTTGGCCACAACGAAGTGATTTAACCCCTAATCGATACGGACCTTGTTGCTNNATGATCTTNANGCNNTNTCAANTAGCTCAGGGTTTTTGGGTCAAAGCAAACAGCTTAGCTTCTCCAGTAGTTGCACTGTCTTCAAGGCATTCACTGGCACTTTAGTCAGCTTGGGGGCAACNCCGAGGGATTTGGTTNCTGCCNNGTTGAGACCCGGAACANGATGGACGCGCGCGTGAATATGGGGCCTCTTCTTCGTNGGCGTTCGCGGGAAAGCCTAGGCTTGTTATGGGCGCCTATTTGACTATTTCNCTGGANTCGTCCTTGTCGATTAGTGGTTAAATCATCTCGTTGTGGTCGNCCTGCTCCGAGAAGCCGGAAGTTCGAATCCTCCCTGGGACATTTTTGCTCCNTGGANGGCNTCTACCGACGTTNCNGAGTCTATAANCAANNTNATTTTGNTCCAAGATGTTAGGCAGACAAGCCTNGATCATGTTNATCCCGGAAAACGCTTGCNCCGAGNAATNGCAGGCTAACAAACCCANGAATTGCGNCCCNGCTAGTGGNGTCAGTCCATNGGACGTATNCATGTTNNCTGCCANTCGGNTNGNCGCGTTCAAGCGACAGNGTGNCAATTGCAAGCTGGCGGAATACATAGTCCTGNTACCCCACACCAGCATGGAGANCTATCTCGACCGACGAACCCCCACACTCCTCCCAATATGCCTGAGCTTCTCCTCCAACTCCCCAATATCCTCCATCATCCTGCTATGCCTCTTCATCAAGTCATCCCANANTCTTTCACTCGCCGATGTCCGATACGCNGTCAAGCTTCTCGACGAATCCTCCTCTTCNTCCTCNACNCCNNTTATTGGGTTCTCTTCCTCCGTATCCTCNAACTCGACNTCNTCCTCCACCTCCGAGTCNCCNACACGCACATCCACATCACTCCCTGAACTATGCGCATCCCGATCACTATCCTCCGCAATCGAAATCGACACAAAACTCGCCGACATCTTCTTCACCCCCGACCTCTCCCTCGGCTCCTCCCTCACCGCCGACACGTAACTCAACTCAATCCTCGACGCACTCGCACTACGCATACTNGCATTCGATGGATTTCCCANNCCNAGTCCCAGCCTTTCCNATCCTCCNNGAAGCCGANGCCGAATGTGACACNACTCTGCGCTCCAGGGCGACAAGGTACCCCGCAACCCGAGCTTGAGCCAGATCCTGACCTCCTTCGTCCACTCAGAATTCCGGTGTCCCCGCGGACATTGCAGATAGGGTTGGGGTCCCGCTCCTCCTTGACAACGCCGACCCCCGGACGTGGCGTCGGACTGGGGCTCGGAGGTCCTTCAGACTCGGTGCCCTCGCCATCGCTTCCAGGATAGAAGCCAAACCGCGTCACAGGGCGCGCATACGGCTCCTCACCCTGAACGAATCTCGCATTCGGTAACAGCGACGCGTCGGTGAACGTGCTGTTGTAGTCCGACACAGGAATCGCCGTCGGTGTAGGGAAGAACCTCAATTCTTTCTTCACCGTGCTCGTCCCATTCGTCGTGACTGTTCTCGCCGACTTGGGTGGTGCAGAATTGACGTTCGCAGAGCCAGGTTGTTGAGACCGCTCGGACAGGTCGGTACTCCGCATACTGAACGAAGTGAGTATCCGCGGCTTGCGGCCGCTCTCCAGGACCTTCTTCCTCGCGCTCATACCCACCGCCGCCACGAGCTGCTTCATCGCCTCCCTATCAGACACCGTCCTCCGCGGCGCCGTCCGTCGGAGCGTGCTCGTCTTCCGGATCGTGTCCATCCCAGGCGAATAGGAGAACGCGCGCACAGGTGTCATGTAGTGCAGCGGGTTCGGTCCAGGTGTCGAATATATTCTTGGGAACCCAGGCGTGATGAATTCGTTGCTCGCCGTTACAGGTAGCTTCCAAGCGGGCGTGCCAAGGATGGACGCTGTCCTGAGTGGGCGAGGTGTCGTCATGGGCAAGTTAGGGAGAGGGATTGTCTCGGCAGCGCCAGCGGTGTCTTCAGGGAACGCGTCCAATGTCGGGCCCCATGAGAATCCGATAAAGGCAGAGCTGGGATCGTCGCGGGAAGACGATCTGTGCGGGGTGTTGACAGACTTGAGGAACGATATCGCAGGGGAAGCGGATCCACGAGAAGATTGGAAGAGGGCAGAAAACGCGAAACCTTGAGAGTACGACTCCTGCGACTGCGATCGGGAGTGCGATCGTGACGCGTCAGTAGGTTTCGGCTGCGGTTCGTTGTACGTGAACTGGGGGAGGTGCAACTCTTCAGGAGGTGGCTCTGTTGAACGTGTGAGAGAGTGGAATGTCGTTTGGACGGAGACTAACCAGACGCGAGACTCGCCCAGTCCACATCTTCGAAAAAGTCGTGGTCGGTGATCTCGCCGACATCGCAGCGACCGAGGCGCTGTTCGGCGTCCGTGAGAAGGCTACACCTGCGTCAGAGCCGGCGGAGGAAACAGCGCTGAACGCTCACCCTTGCAAGAGGTCGCAGAGAGCGAAGGATATGTTGGCTTCACTCGGGAACCGAAGGCTCTTTTCGTGGTTCATAATCCTCTGATACGTGTGCCGAATCTCGTTCGCGAAGAACGGGGCAACGCCATACACCATCTCATAGAGCATGGCGCCCAGGCTCCACCAATCGGTCTCACGACCATATCCCTCGGCATCCTCCTTGACCTCTTCCTCCTCCATCTCCATCGCCACCAGCGCCTCCTCGTGCGCCTTGAGGATCTCCGGCGAGATGTAGTCGCACGTCCCACAAGGCACGAGGCAGTACTGCTTCGGAAGGCGTTGCGAGCCATCAGGGAGGGGCGGCAGCAACGGGGCTGCAGACCCAAAGTCAATCAACAAGACGTGAGCTTCTCGGGTCAGCACAAAGTTATGGGGTTTGACGTCCCTATGCACGAAGCCTGAGAGTGGCACCAGTGGATCGCGCTAACGGCCTGGGGTGCCCACCAGCGCAGGTCGGATTCCGAGATCTTGCCGTCGAGAGGGCTGGACTCGAGCACATCCCACAGCGTACCTCCTTCGGCATAGTCCATGACGAGGTGCAAGTGAGTCGGCATTTGGTAGGCAGCGAGCAGATGCGGTGCCCATGGGGAGTCTGTCAGGGTTGCGCGGAGCAGAACGTCCCGCTCTGTCTGCGGAGAACACTGCTCGCGTGTCCTGAGTGCAAACGTCTTTTCGATAGACTTGCGTGCGTAGACGCGATTGTCTAGTCGACATGTAACAACTTCGATCTATCTCAAGTTCAGCAGCTGAAGAAACATAATCTCAGAGACTTACAACGCCGAATTGGCCGTATTCAAGCGTTCCTGCTACTTGGAGATCCTTATCCTGGAACCTTAGCTCGTCTATTTCCGCGGTTTTGGCTGTCCGTAGTTTAGACTCCCCCTTGACCCGGGTAACGAGTAACTCACATGTCTTCCCTATCACAGTTTGGCCATGCATAAGACGGTCGACGGCCGTTCCGACTACCTCCTCGTTGCCCTGACTGTCGAGCAAGGTATATAGACGCGTCTTTCGTTGCCGCCATGAGAGCGACATGCATTAGGTAGATCTTCGAGGTGGTCGTGGTCGAAAGTCAAGAATTATATGAGGGTTTTGGGAGGGTTCAAGTACAAATACCGTCATATTGACTTGGCTAAAGTCCGGTTAAGTCATTAGATAAAGATTTATTTAACTATTGCACGTGATAGATAAGTCACCTTTCCGGACCTCGGAAAACGGAGAACCTAACTCTCCCCCAAACTTTCACCAAAATGTACCAGGTTCAACGGATAGCGCGCCAGGTACGTTGAATTACTCTCTGGGATCCGTATGATAGCGCTCAAGTCATGTAGAATGCCTCCAAGGCAAGCAGGCATATGCGCCAGACCGCTGTGAAGGCTGGTAGCTGGCAGTCGTACCGGGGAATGGCCTCGTCGTCGGAAGGCTACGACGTAGTGGTCATCGGTGGAGGTGAGTCACAGGGATAATTACTACTCGAAAATGTGCTTAAAACGCTCCAAAGGTCCTGGAGGATACGTGGCCGCTATCAAAGCCGCTCAGATGGGACTGAAGGTGCGTTTGGTTTGGATTGGCGCCCCTGAGTTCGGGAGTGGGTAGCCTTGCTTGCAAATGGCGGCGCCATTCCCCGAAATATCTAGGGGTGGCTATTGGGGCTTGATTCGCTGACCACTTGATAGACTGCCTGTGTCGAGAAGCGTGGCGCTCTCGGAGGAACCTGCTTGAACGTTGGTTGCATTCCCTCCAAGGCCATGCTGAACAACTCCCACCTCTACCATCAAGCCCAGCATGACTTCAAGAGACGTGGAATTGACGGTACGCGTGGTTGTTTGGGAACCCGTTTTCTCCCTGACTTACCCGGCGTCTATTCAGTGGAGGGAGTCGCACTCAACTTGCCCCAGATGCTGAAGGCCAAGAACGATGCTGTCACTGGGCTCACCAAGGGTGTTGAGTTCTTGTTCAAGCAGAATAAGGTCGACTACATCAAGGGTGCTGCCTCATTCGTCAACGCGAATAAGATCTCCGTCGACTTGCTCGACGGTGGAAAGCAGGAAGTCGACGCCAAGAACTTCGTCATTGCCACTGGTTCCGAGGTCGCCCCTTTCCCCGGTGGTGCTATCCAAATCGACGAGGAGCAGATCGTCAGCTCGACTGGTGCTCTTGAGCTCCAGAAAGTTCCTGAGAAAATGGTCGTTATTGGCGGTGGTATCATTGGTCTCGAGATGGGCAGCGTCTGGAGCCGACTTGGTGCTGACGTTACCGTTGTTGAATTCTTGGGTGCCATCGGTGGTGTCGGTATTGACGAGGAGGTCTCGAAGCAGTTCCAGCGCCTCCTCGCCAAGCAGGGCCTCAAGTTCAAGCTTAACACCAAGGTCCTCTCCGCGGAGAAGAAGGATGGCAAGGTCTACCTGCAGGCTGAAGCTGCCAAGGGCGGCAAGGAGGAGACCCTTGAGGCTGATGTGGTCCTCGTCTCCGTCGGTCGCCGCCCCTACACCGAGGGCCTCAACATTGAGGCTGCCGGTGTCGAGCTCGACAACAAGGGCCGCATTGTCATCGACGACCAGTTCACAACCTCCGTCAAGAACATCAAGTGCATTGGTGACGTCACCTTCGGACCCATGCTTGCACACAAGGCTGAGGAGGAGGGTATCGCTGCCGTCGAGTTTATCAAGCATGGTCACGGCCATGTCAACTACGGTGCCATCCCTTCGGTCGTCTATACCCACCCCGAGGTTGCTTGGGTCGGCCAGACGGAGCAGGACTTGAAGAAGGCTGGCGTCAAGTACAACGTCGGCAAATTCATGTTCTCCGCCAACTCTCGTGCCAAGACCAACCTCGATACCGACGGTTTCGTGAAGTTCCTCACCGAGGCTGAGACTGACAAGATTCTCGGTATTCACATCATCGGTGTGTAGCCTTTTCAGCTTCTCAGTCATCCATCACTAAGATGCTCGGTGTAGGNCCCAACGCCGGTGAAATGATTGCTGAGGGTGTCCTTGCCATTGAGTACGGCGCTAGCTCTGAGGACGTCGCTCGCACGACGCATGCTCACGTAAGTGTCGTCATTATCGGCCGTACAGTCAAGTTGGCTAACTTTNTACNGATAGCCCACACTCAGCGAGGCATTCAAGGAGGCTGCTATGGCTGCACACAGCAAGCCTATCCACATGTGATAACCTCCAGGCATGCTTGCTTAACGTTATTCCCCCATAGACATACCATATTGTATAATCCACCGCACACTAACAGAAGCATATTCTGTCTCTAGACCACCCTGAAAGCTGACTCGACAAGTTGTTATTACACGCTCTGAAAGCCAGGTAAGGGTATCATACATCGGTCAGTAGTGTAANTATGGCGTAAAGANTGTCAATTGATCATCAGCGAGACTGTCCAGTTCTGCCTTCTCGAACATGCAAATAATTGATCAAATACAGGGCCATACATTNATAGATAGCTTACTCGCTGCTCCAGGAAGCCACCGTTGACACGAAGCCCGCAAGGTTATCCGCATCTCGAACGACACCGCGACCGTTTACGCTCAGCATATTCGTGGANGAGACCGTAGAAAGGCCGAAGATGTTGATACCTCTGGACGTCTTGTCGATGTTTGCGACCTGCTCCTGNCAGCTGCGAGTTGCGAGACATTCCGAGCCATAACTTGAGAAGAAACTGTACAATCCGGCACCTGCGATACTGGGTAAGCAAAATTNCGTTCTTAGCGGGATGTAGTCTCACCAAAGATAAGGATGTTCTTGGATTTTTCAATGGAGAGCGCCCAAGCAGAGGGTGTCTCAGCTTCGTAAGGCTTCACATCGTACCTGGGGTTGAACGTGAAGGGGACTGGTGCAGCGGGGGTCGGCTGATAGTACGGTGTTTCTGTCTGAATGAGACCCATGTAGTGGTCTTTCGCTCCATCGAGGCGGTATTGATATGCAGCATGGTGCTCACTTCCCGTACCAATCAACCACACAGGCCCTTGGGACTCAGAGAGAATACCGCGGCCAGAGTAGATGGTGATTTGAGTAAGACCATCGACGTCGAGCTGATGATCCGCAAGCCAGACCCAAGTGGCTTCGAAGTAGCCAGAAGCACCCTTGGTGATGTGCAAGCTGAGGAAGCCGGCGAAGCAGTTGTCGAAGTTGTCAGTAGAGGACGTGGGGCATTGCTCCGCGAGGAGGTTTGTGCCAGCGGCTAGCGTAAATGGAGTGTGAGCAGGGCTTAAAGACATGAAGGCATTGAGGTAGGTGCATACCTCCACCGCTTCGGATGTGCGAGTTCCACATGCCAGCACCAGCCTTCGTGCTCCCCTCATGGATATTCCATTCGACGATGATTGCGCCAGCGACTAAGCGCGACGCAGAGTTAGCTCAGATCGCAGGGTACAAGGAAATTGAAAGCACCTTGAGGTCCAACAGTGTTGAAGATTATATCGCTGATCTCAACCGTGCCGCGTTCACCTGGTTTGCCGACTTGGAAGACGACTCGTGGGCGCTTCTGGTCAGCGAATTTCGGGCCCTTGCCAGAGAGGACACTCCATGCCTCGCCGACCATCCGCGTTCCCGAAGGGATGTAGACAGTGTCGGTGACGATGTAGTGACCGGCATCGAAGAAGATAATCTTGCAGTCAGCAAACTGCGAAGTGGAAGGTGAGAATTATCGATTTTCGGGTTGGAATGGCAAGGTGCTTACATCCTTGAATATCTTCTGCAGGGCCTTAGTGTCATCCGTCTTGCCGTCACCCTTGGCGCCGTAATCCTTGACACTAATGAAGTCACTGACGCGGTAGTTCTCGTATTGGGGCTGCTGCCTGGCTACAATCCTACCGGCACCGTCCAACAGACTGGGTGCTTTGTACGGGGCAGGAAGGTCACCAGCAACATATTGACCCTGAGGGTTGCTTCCATGGTAGACCTTACCCTGACCCCAGGATGCGATGGTCTTGGTGCCACCAGCAAGAAGAGTCGAGCCATTGGTAACTGCTACAGCGATGGGCGAGTTTTGCAGGCGGACGTTATTGAGGACGAGGTTACCGACGGCGGTTTCGTTGGCTGGCTGGGCCATGCGAACGAATGTAGGGGTGTCGATAGCGAAGGCATCGATGATAGCGCTGGATCCAGCTCCCGGGTTATTCACCTCGAATCCGACGGAACAGTTCCTGAAGTTGACGCTCTGGTACGTCCAGCCTGAGGACGTCTGTGAGTACGTATTCAAAAGTATGCAGATAAAGACTTACCCCAGTTCCATATACTCCACACCCCAGCTTGGGCATTGGAGACGGTCAGGTTCTTGACGGTAAACCTAGGATAACTTCAGCGAAAAGTCTAGTCCGCTTTGAGGGAATATCATACTGCTGGTTTCCAACGGCGAGACCATATTGACCTCCATCGATGACAAGGTCGCCCATGTAACCACCGCTTCCGTTCTCCATGAAGACACCACGGTGACGGGTACCAGGGGCGGTGGACATGTGAATGACAATGTTGGCGAGGGACGTGGCTTGAGAGAGCTGCCAGTGGATAGCAGTCGCTTCAGTCTCGGCGGGGACTTGACGGAGGTCGATGATAACATTCCTAATAGAACGGAAGAAGTTGTTTTGGTTAATATACCAATTAGGCCCTCCCCCGGGAACGTAAGGGTCAGCATCTAGAACTAGGTCAGGGGTCGTACGAGTGAAAGGTTGAAGGAAGTACCGATGACTGCCCCTCCAGGGACAGTGTTACCACTGAAATCGAAGGTGGGCGCAGCAATGATCGTTGGGAGGTTTTTGGGGTCGCCGATGAATTGAGTGTAGTAGTAAGCGAGGAGAGGCTTCGTGACCAAGTAAGTTCTGAAAAGTACGTGAATGAGCTTCAGTTTGGTGGGTCTGAGTATGAAAGCACGCACCCTTTGGGGAAGTAAACCACGGCAGGGGAGAGCCTGTTGGAACAGTCAATATCAATATTCCAGCAACCTGTGAGGACGGTGGACGAACGTGGAGGCTTGGCATCCCTCTCCACAACGGTTCCCGGAAGAAATGGCAGAGCTGTTGCAGAAGACGTTAGCCTTTCCATTCGGTACAAGCGAAAGAGCGCCCATAGGCGCCGGCCTCCTTGCTTACTTGATCGCAGCAGTGTCGTCGTGGACGCCGTCTCCTACAGCTCCGAAGTCCTACACACGCGATGTCAGCGTGTGCATCTTGAGCTCCGCAAATAGGGTGAATTACGCACCTTAACGTTGCGGAAAACCTGGTACCCCGCTGGATCGGGATTATAGGGAGCTTTTCCTTGGTGCTTGATCGCCTCCAGCCAGAATGGTTCGTTCGGCTTCGCGGTACCTTGAGGAGGCAGCCTCCCTTTACAGAAAGGTTTGCCACCGCCTAAGGTGAGGCTGATGTCGACATCTGCGTCAACAGAGACTCCGGATGGTGTTGCGGAGACCTCCACGGAAACGGAGGCATCGACTGCTGGTGTCGCTGCCGCGTTGGCGAAGGCCGAGAGGAGGAGAGAGAAGAGAGTGACTTTTATGAAGGAGTGTAGGGACGCAGACACCGTCATATTGGTGTGCGAAGTGGGGCAAACAGTAAAAAGGGCTGGGGGAACGGTGGCAAACAGGCTGACTTGCTCGTTCGGCTCGAGGTCAACCCTTTATATGAATTTTTCGCCGAATCACACGGGAGTGCTCCCGGTAATTCGCTAAGAGCGAAATTGGTATAGGATGTGGGGTTTGGGTCGTCAGCGTTGTCGTTAGTGTTTCGGTTTGAGGCCGCGTTGACCCCACGCGTTTTCGATGCATGTCAGTGGTCTGCGTTCTCGTTGAAGGCCCAAAGTATAACAGTATTTTTCGAGGGAAATAATTGGTGTTGATCAGTGGTGGGTGTGACACGGGCTTTGGTACACGGTTTCGGTCCATCACCCGGTCATATGGCCCATTCTGGAAAGACCGCCCGCTTAGTAATCGCGCTTTCCCCCCGCCCATTCTTTACTGTACCAACCCTTTCGGGTCGCTCTGACATATTTTGCCTTTCATCTGAGTATCCTCAAGCATATAAGCACCTCATCCCGATAAGGAGGTGTGTAAACTCCTGGATAGCCCGTCAGTAGGCTCTTAACCAGGGCTCATGGCAGCTTTCCGTCCTTGCCACTTTCTTGCCCCCCAATTCAGCAGAGAAAAGTGGACATATCTCCTGCTACATAATCAGGGAATTTCCTTCTATTTCTGGTAGGTATTTTGGTACTTCTCCCCCTTTGAAGTCCAAACGGACGCGAGACTCTCAGACCACGGACCGCTGACCATGTACCAAAACCACGCTGATGCGCGTGATCTGATACCTAAACCGACGCAGCAAACCATGAAAACTGGCAAAATCGCGGACCAAAACCATGTTGACGGCGGGGCCATGCACCAAATCCCTCGCTCCCGATTTTTCCTCGATAAATAATGTCATACCAAAGCAATGAAAGCATCGCTGCGCGAGCAGCTCAGAGAGCGAACGGCTGCCGATGGTGAGAGACAGTGGACGAGGGCCGCACGACCGGTGAGTGAGATGACCACGCGTCGACACATGGAAGTAGAGTTCAACTGACAGATAATGCTAGCGCTCGCGATGGATGCGTGTAAACCAGTGATTCAGATGTTGATGCTTGTCAACGCGTACCTGCAAAGAACCGACTTCGCGTTTCCATGTGGGCATGGGGAATGGTAAATATCGTGGTTCCCATCGTACAAATTATACTACAAACTCCTAAGTGAAACTAGGAGAGATTACTACTTCGCAGGTTCCTTCGCTCCTGCCGCTAATGGTCGACTGCAGACAGGTACAACCTCGCTGTTTACATTATCCCTAACGCTTACTCCGAGCCCCAGAAAGTAGCGGTCGATGCAAACCCATTGATGTTGTCCGCCTCGTTAATGACACCCTGCGAGTTCACGCTCAGCATCTTGACAGAAGCGACAGTGGAGAGTTGGAAGATGTTGATGCCGGTCGAGGCCTTGTCGATATTCGCTATCTGGGCCTGGCAGTTGCGAGCGGGTACACATTCTTGAGTGTAGGACTTGTAGAAGCTGTACAGCCCGGCGCCTAAGAGGGTGTGGACAAGATCGGCGTTAGTCGCATGATATAGGCAACGTAATGCAACGGTAAGGAAACAGACTAACCGAAGATGAAGAGGTTGTTAGATTTTTCGATACTGAGACCCCAAGCGGATGGTGCAGCATCCTGGTAGGTTTGAGGATCGTATTGGGCGTTGAAGGAGAAAGGGGTAGGAGAAGGTGGGTTGGGCTGATAGTAAGGGCTCTCGGTTTGGATGAGGCCCATGAAGTGGTCTTTCGCACCGACGAAGCGGTACTGGTAGACGGAGTGATGCTCGGAGCCCGTTCCAATGAGCCAAACAGGTCCCTGGGACTCGGAGAGGATACCCCTGCCAGAGTACACCGAAATCTGAGCAATGCCGCTACGGTCCAACTCGTGGTCCGCGAGCCACACCCAGGTCCCTTCGAAGTATCCAGACGCGCCCTTGGTGATATGGAGGTGGAGGAAGGCGGCAGCGCAGACGTCGTATCGTCCCGTCGCCGTGCTAGGGCACTGGGCTCCGTCGAGGTTGCTTCCAGCCACTGTGGACGCCATATGTCAGAAACAGAGAACAAATCGATTGATTAGGAGCGACGTACCTCCTCCGGTTCGGATGTGAGTATCCCACATAGCAGCACCGGCCTTGGCTCCAGACGGCTCATGGATGTTCCACTGGACGATAATGGCTCCCGCGACGTTAGGTCCGACGGTAGAGAGGATGATATCGCTAATCTCGACGATGCCAACCTCCCCAGCTTTCCCAACCTGGAACACCACCTGGGGGTTCTTCTGGTCGGAGAACTTCGAGCCCCTTCCAGCGATGACACTCCACGCCTCTCCAACCATGCGAGTACCGGACGGGATGTAGATGGTATCGGTGACGATGTAATGTCCGTGGTCGAAGAAGATGATCTTCGACTTCGCATACTGGGGAAAGGCCATGGGTCAGCCTCGTCATAGAGGAAAAGGGTGAGCTACTCACTTGGTTGAGGATGTTCTTGATCGCTGCGGTGTCATCGGTAACACCATCGCCCTTCGCTCCGTAGTCCTTCACGCTGATGAAGTCACTAACGCGGTAGTTCTCGTACTGCGGGTGCATACGACCGACGATCCTGCCAGCGCTATCCAACAAGCTCGAAGCTTTGCCAGGGTTGGGCAGGTTACCCTGCAGGAACTGCCGTGCACCGCTCGAGCCGTGGTAGACGTTACCCTGACCCCACGAAGCGATAGTCTTCGAGCCACCGGCAAGGACAACTGCACCGCCGACAACGCCGACAGCAACGCCAGAGTTCTCGAGACGAGCATTGTTGATGACGAGGGAGCCAGCGAGACGACCGTTGCTGGGCTCAGAGGTGCGAATGAAGATGGGGGTGTTGGACACGACGGCGTCAATGACCGCAAGACCACCGCTGGTCTGGACGAGATCGTCAGTGGGCTGGGTGGGACCTTGAAAGGAACGGGTCGCTTACCTGAGTTTCCTGTGTAAGGCCACCGGTACGGACATCGAAGCCAACCTGGCAGTTACGGAAGTTGATGCCTTGGAAGGTCCAACCTGNGANAATNGANGCNGTATGAGCAACGANGAANGNTATGNTCNANACGGNGAAGTGCTTACCCCAGTTCCAGTTCATGTAAACACCNGTCTGAGCNTTGTTNACGGTGACATTNCGCACGGTNAACCTGGCGGTNNTCTGTCAGAAANGAAACNCAAAANCGCNNNNCATGNGACTNACTGCTGGTTTCCGACCCACATTCCGAACTTTCCNCCNTTGAAGACAAGGTCNCCCATGAAACCNCCACTGNATANCCGTAAGNTTNNGATCGAACTTGGGTAGTGCNATGTACGAACCTGCCGTTCTCCATGAACATGCCTTGATGCTGGGTGTTCGCCGCAGTGGACATGTGGACGACGATGTTCATCAANGAGGTCGCCTGCGAGACTTGCCAGTGGAGAGCAGTTCCTTGNGGCTTCTCAGGGGGAACGCGGCGAAGGTCNATGACGAAGTTCCTAACAGAGCGGAAGCTAAANGGAAAGCATGTTANNTTACCTTCATATGCGATGTGGGGTTAAGAAGTAGACTCACAAGTTATTCTGATTGACCCAGTATTGNGCGCCGTTGCCTCCGGGAATGTAAGGATCGGCATCTATGAANGCATTAGCCAGAGTATCANGCGAGGCTGGCAAGCAACACACCNATGACAGCCATGTCGTTGAACGTCGCGGCAGCAAGTAGAGTCGGGGGGGTTCTTCGCATCTCCAATGAGCTGGGTGTAGTAGTACGGGATGATAGCTCCTGAGACGAGGTATGTCCTAATAGGGCCAATTCGAGGTCAGTTGACTTTGATCGGGGACCATAGGCCGTTGTAAATGGAAAGCCACGTACCCTTTGGGGAAGTAGATGATCGCAGGGGAGATGCTGTGTAGTCGGATGGAACATAAGGCGGACTGTAGGTAAGAGAGGGAACAAGATCACGAACGTGGAGGATTGGCAGTTCAAGCCGCATCGACCTTGAGCTTGGATGGCGGAGCTAGGAGGGAGAAGCGTCAGTCCCATTAGCCTTTCGTTCTAACTAGAGTACGCACTTGATAGCGGCAGTATCATCATGAACTCCGTCTCCAACGGCGCCGTAATCCTAAACAGGCATAAGAGTCAATTCATGGGCTCGAGGTCGTCGATGATCAGCACTCACCTTGACGTTGCGGAACACCTTGTAACCGTTCGGATCAGGGTTGAAGGGGGAGCGACCTTGGTGCTTAATGGCTTCGAGCCAGAAGAGATCGTCGGCGGCAGCTCTGTGGGACGTGGCATTGCCTGCTCCCGGAAGTGCCGACGGGGTAGCTACCGGAACGCTGACAGAAGAGGCTGTAACGCTTGCGGACGACGCTGAGACGGTGACCGAGGGTGTTGGAACGCTAGCCGACGATGCTGAGACGCTGACAGACGACAAGGGGAAGTCGATCGAAGTCGAAAGGTTCGGGGTGACAGCCGCATGCACGGAAGTCAAGAGGAGGGAGGAGGAGAGGATGAAGGAGAGCAGGGAGCCGAACCTGGACGCCGACGACGCCATGGTGCTGTCTGGGGTGACCGATGAAGGGACAGCGGGGTGCAAGCTCTACAGGACCTTCAGCCTTTATAGAATCTAAAACACGACCCCGCATACCTCGTAGCCGTTGAGAACCTCGAGAAGCTTCCCCACGTCCTCGCGGAGGCCAAGTCGTTGCTAAGGCTGCCGGATCCTAAACCATGCATATCTCACCGGTGACATGTATGGGAGGGAAGGGCGATCTTTGAGTCTGTGATTATGGACAGGGTGCACATCGACAACCGTATTGGACGGAATGCATGTGCANGANTAGCTTGTAGCGTTTATCCGAAGTAACCACGCAGCCACCGGAATTGTACCTTGCTTGTGTCCGACGTAATCGACGGTCAGCGTTACGCTCGAGAATTGCTCAAGAAGGAGAATCCAGGAGGATTCGCGTGGGGTTTGGCCCATTTGGNAATCCGGGATACTCGTGTTTCCCATACCCCAGACTTACCCCAGATAAGGGCAAGCGAGTAGAGGTTCCGCTGCACAAANATAGGTCGAAGAAGCATCGTCGTTTTGGTCACTATGTACAACACACTGGGCGCAGCGCTTTTCACATGANGTCGCAGATCGTNGAGGTTTCCAGCCAAGACGTCGCNGTCGCGTATGAATTTCAGAGGGCAGCGTAAACGATCGCCAAGAAGAATGCAAGAAGGCCAGCCCACGCAGACGACTGACGTNCTCCGGAGCTCTGAGAAGCTTCGATGGTNCTAGGTTTAGCGACGCTGGTAGAGATGATGGCACTTGAATCACTAGAAGTCGAAAACGAGGTGGTGTTCGTCGCAGTAAGGGAGNGGTCGGAGGAGGANTTAGACTGTGNGGACGAAAGGGAAGGCGAAGCAAGCCTTGAGATGAATATGGGGAAAGTTCGGACGGTTATGCTTCCCTCCTGAATATCTTCTGCAGCTGCGACCGNGATAGAATCTTGAGCTGTTCCTACTTGGATGAAGGTGATTTCGGGAACCGGTGGACCCGAGCCAGGTGATACTAAAGCAGGTTGGGCGAGTCCCACAGGAAGCTGAGTGAGNGTAACGACCTGCGTCACGATTTGCCGGAAAGTCGGTGCGACGACCGCAGTTCTTGTCACAGTAATGGTTGGAAGANCCTGCCTNCCAAGNGATTGGGGNACGATNGAAGNAGCAGAGGCGGAAGAGATGATAAACTCGGCCGAATACACAGTCATCGGCGGGNNNGTTGTCGTNAATCTCANNGTNCTAAAGANATGTAAGNGNCTGAAGANCAGNNTANTNNGAGAGNNCTCACTAGTCNGCAATCGTNAAGGGTAGGTCCGATGGTANGTGNACCATTTGCCTGCGAACCGTAGGCAGAACGCCNCGNGCNAGTGTATTCACGTAGGTCTGAAGNGNCAAAATTAGNCGCCCGCGTTCTTCACACCGAAAGCAGCCGCACACTGACCACATTGCCCGCGTATAGATCGATTTGGGTTAATCCCATGTCTTGCAGAGAAGGTCTGTGTGTGTCATCTGTCCATGATACGAGAATACTGCTTCCAGCGGTGTACATGGCATTTCTGGCTGGCTGTGTTGGGGAAAGGCGCCCCGAAGCGAGCGACAATGCTGTAGACACAAGCCAGAACCAGCCGACCAGATACATCTGCAGAGGTGGAGGATTACTCGTGTCGAGAGGGTAAAGAGGTCGGAAAGGTCAGCCACCTGTGCTCGGGCATGCCATAGGCTCCAGGGACGACCAGATGTGGGTTAGCCGCCCGTGGTCAGCCCTTGAGCTCTGGATCCGAGAGTTTTGAACTAAAGAGCCTTCTGAATCGGTAGAAAAGGGTTCTCTGAGCTTTCCCAACGTTTGGCGTAGAATCGAGGTCGTTGCCATTGCCATGATCGTGGTCGAGCTGAACGTCTCGGGCAGCGAGCAGTGAGCACGACTCGGACTGACAGCTGTATTACCTAATGCCATCATTCGGTCTTAAATTTCACGTGACCTTAAACGGCGCGTCAAGCAGCGTTGCGCAGGTTGAACCGTGAACACCACTGTCTCCTCCTCGTTCCAGCTCCTGCGACTCATATACGCTTGGATTCCGGGGTCCAAGCTTTCGGTTAGATAGCTATACAAGCTATGGCGAAGCGCATTCTGCAGGACGCTGAACAGGACTCTGAAGAATCCCAATTCGTTCCTCAGTCTGGCGACGAAGAGAACCTCTGGGAGATTGTAGGCATTATCCGAGAGAAGGGCAACAAGTACAAGGTTAAATGGGCTGGCGAGGATCCAAAAACAGGGAAGCCCTGGGGGAACAGCTGGGTGAAGAAGAGCGATGTGACACCCGATGTAGTGGAGGAGTGGAAGGAGAAACAAGCGGAGAAGGGCCGCAGGAAGTCAAGTACGTCTATATAACGGTTTATCGGAATACATGTTGAAACTTTGTACAGCGAATAAAACTGTATCAAAAGCTGGTTCGAGAAAGTCGAATGCTTCAGCAGCAACGAAGCGAGCGACATCAACTTCCACTGTTACGGCACGGAGGGGAAGATCGAGTATGGCTCCTACCGTGAAGCAAGAACGGTCACCTTCACCATCTTTAACTCCTCATGAACCTCCCTCTATCTCTGCTTCACCTCCCAAGACCACTGGCAAGCGCAAATTCATTGCCTCGGGTTCACCGCACAGTGAATCTGAATCTGATCTCCCGGATGTCATGACTCTGCTTCGAGGGGATAAGGAGCCGCAGAAGAAGAGACGGAAGGTCTCAGAGGAAGTCGAGGTCGCTAAGCCAAGGGCCTCGACGTCGACACTCAAGTCTAGGTTACCAAACAAGGCAGGGCAGAAGGCGCACGCGGCACTCAACCAGGTGGATGAAGAATCATCAGGAGAGGAGGCAGTCACTGTAAAGCGCACACGTTCGAGCACAACGACAACCAAGCGTGAAACCCGGGCGACTCGTTCCAGCACCAAACCTCTCAACGATGTTAAAACGGTGTCAGGTAGCAATGCAAAGGGGAAAGGACGTGCGAACGCGCCCGAGAAGGGCAAAGGGACAGTACGAAAGTCCGAGGTCCTTGTTTCGTCCGACGAGGATGACGACGAAGGGTCGAGAACGGAGGTCGTGAGGCAGCTTACCAGCCCAAGTGGCAACCTCTCCGAGAGTGAAGACGATCTAATACCCAAGGCAAAGGCTGATCGCTCTAACGGCCGCCCAATCAAATCAACCACCAAAACTCCCAAAAGCAGACAAAGCGTAAATGGCAGGTCAACGAAACGGAACAACTCGCAAGACGACAGGCCAGAGACTGATGTGGAGGATGAGACGGGAATTCTAGATACCCCGGCCACTTTCAAACCGGCCTCTCCTACCCCGACACCCTGTCTGACTCCTTGGGCATTGCAGAGACTCAAGGAATTCGATGAGTCAATGGCTAGGCTCGACGACGAAGCCACCTCGACAAGCGAACATCCTCCTGCGGTTCCATACGGCGAATCGGACGTGGACTCTGCTGCAGTTGATATCATGTACCCACCAACAGATGGAGAGGTCGAGCATTCAAAACGGAGGAAGAAGGCCAAGGCAGGCTCCTTTGAACGCGAATCGACGCTTCCTGTCGATGTACCAGAGATTGTGCTACAGCCTACGACTTCTCCGTCACAACAACCAACGCGCCCCATTCCCAATACCCCTTCTCGCTCATCTCTGAAGGCGAAGATGAAGCCTCGTACCCCACGGTCTGGCGCAGGATCCTTGGTGTCCTTCGCTGATATACCCGAAGCGCCTGCGATGGACCTGGAGAACTTCCCAGCTCCCGCAGCTCCTGTTCAGGAGCGGCAAACAAATGGGAAGGTAAATGGCGCGGCCGCGCCAAAACCGTTCCCTAAGCTACGACCTCTACCCCAAATTTCTCCTTCCAAGTTCTACCCTCACCTTCCTTCCTCGGCTCTGAATGACAGCATAATCGAAGAAGAAGCAGAGCCCGAAGTCGACGAACCCATGAGTTCTATCGAGCAGTTCGAATCTCCAGACAAGCCTGCCAGGACTGCTGTCGTTCCCGCGCCTCCGAATAACGCCAAGGACAAGCAGCGGGCATCTCCAGTTGAAGACGAAGCGTTTTGGGCTAGTAGTATTGTTTTGGATGTCGAACGGATGAGAGAAAGGGCAGCGCAGAAGGGATTGGAGAGACAGAATGGCGGAGAATCTGCTGCGGCGAAGAGGCGTACGCTGGAGGAGGTCATCGAACACCATCGGGCTTCCTCGAGGGCCACACCTGATCGCTCTTCTTCACCCCCCGTTGAACGATCTCCTTCAAGGTCGCCTCCGCAACAGAATTCCTCTCCCCCACCGCGACAAGAGACGCTTGAGGATGATGACGACTTTTACGTTGACGAACAACCTCCTGCAGACGAAGGCACCTTGATGGAGCAGGAAGAGGAGGACCTAGAGCCCGTCGTACCTCAATTCGTGCGTGAGGAGGAAGAGGAAAACACTCAGGACATATTGCACGAACTCGAGGTTCAGAAGGCAGTGAGCGAAGACATGGCTTCCCGCTCCTCGTCGCCCGAAGGCAAACCGGAATCCGAGGTCGAACCGCAGTCTTCGCCATTAGACGCTCCAGCAGAGGAGGAGGTTGGTCAAGTCTCGGAAGAGATCGCTGATGTACGTTTTCATCACGCTCAATTCTTTTCGCCTTTACTAACAGAATACAGGTGTCTATGGAACCGCAGCCCGGAACGAATCCAGTTGGCCTCGAATATCCTGCCGAGGAAGGAGAGGAATCACAACCGCAACCTCCATCTATGCAACCGGAGGAAACGCAGGAAATACCGGCGACGCTTTCGACTCACCGTGAAGAAGATTCTCAGGAGTCGAACAAGACTAGCACTACCATCGTATGTGTTTATGCTTACTGGCAGGCTCTTGGACTGACAAACCTCCCAGGACTCTACGGAACAGAAGGAGCACATCGGGTACATGACCCTGCTCCACGCGAAGTCCGAAGAAATCAACGAACTCGTGAGACTGCTGCACGAAGAGCGTACTCGGAGTAAGGCCTTGGAGGAGCAAGTCGAACTTGCCAAGACGACCGCCGCCAGTGTTGAGAAAGAGGCGGTGAACGACCTCGCCCAGAAGTTGGATGCGTCTACCCGTCTGCTTGCGGAGGTCAGGGCGAACTTCGAAGCGGAACGCCAGGCCTTGCGTGTGCAACTCGAGGCACTGCAGAAGGAGGTTGATACAAAGCGGGAGCAGCATGACAACGTCATGACCATGTTCCGGGAGGCGAACGGTCGTGCAGAGGGCTTGTTGCGGGAGAAGAAGGCTTTGAGCAAGGAGCTGGAAATAGCACAGAAGCAGGCAAGAGAGGGTGTGCTAGCGCAGAAAGCATACTACAAGGCCAAGCTGAAGAAGGAGAAAGATTCAAAGCAGCAACAGGCAAACATGGCCGAAATGCTTCTGAAGCTCGTGGCGCAGCGAGCGCCCGCAGTGGGTAACGCCGCTAACGCGAAGGAGATCCACGATAAATATCGGCACGAGAAGCTGAAACGTAGGCAGTTGGAAGAGGAACTAGACAGAGTGAGGGAGGAAAACAAGGAACCGAGTGCGTCTCCGGGTGAGGATGCTCCAGGCGAGGGCTATGATGGGTCTGGGAGCGACAGAGACGCGAGTGGGTCGTCGGTGTCTTCGCAAGAGAGTCATCGATCACAGTCACCTCGGGAGGCATCGCCTGATGAATATGGTCCTCCACAGTCTCAGGCCATGATGCCCGTGGATCAGGACGAGACCGAGGAAGAAGATCTTGAGGAGATGGTCATTCCCTGTCGCTGGATAACAGATGGCATAAAGTGCAACGGGATGTTTAAGACGCGCCCTGTGAGTGCTATATCTTGGTTTCCCTTGCAACATTCGGTATTCATACTTGCCCTACAGGAACTACAAGCGCATATGCACGACGCCGGCCACATTCCACGGCGACTAGTACCTGCTGCCAGTATGGACGGCCTGGATTAGCCTGCCTTCTCCATCATTCTCGATTTGAGTTCCTGGGACCATATTTTGATTTATCTCCATTTTTGACTCAGATACCCTCTTCGTGCCTCACTGCCTCTTGCATAGTACGCTCGGTCATCATCATTGTGTATCGCTATCTAGAGCATGGAACCTGTATAATACCGATTCTCTTACTCAAGACGATTACGGAGGGCGACGTAAGTAATAATCTCCTTATTGGGTTGTCCGCTCACAGTTGGCTTTCAGCAATTCGTTCGGCTTGCGCCTCTGCGCACTGTCGTTGTCTCATTATCTCGCTGCAGTGTGGCCGACTGGGCCAATTTTCCGCTCCGAACTCCCCTGGACCTTTCTTTGAAAAGGGCATCTCCCTCAGTGATCTAATTCCCATGTTCACCTGGTTTGGCATGCTCAGTCTCTCGCCCCCCAGACCTCGTACGTAAGGACTCCATGAGAACTGCTGGGCCTGTCGAAAACCGATACGCTTATGGGAACGGACTCTGGTAAACCTGAACACATTGCGGTGCCCGAAATGCCACAAACCCCTACTGCAAACGAAGAGCGATTCGCAAGCTTCCACGGTTTCCTTCGAACTTCAGGTTCAGCCAGCTGCTCTTCAACGTTGAGTGATTGACCTAGTTGTCCGGAATCTCAATAGGATTTGTCTAAGTAGTATGGCGGCGTCGTCTCCCGTTCGGTCTTCCACCTCCTCGGGGCTCCGCCAGGTGACAGCCTCCGATGAAAGGTTAGAATAACATATGCTTCGAGGGTCTGGTCAGCAGACGTTCCAAGTGGCGTTTACCCTTCCTTCCCTGGAGGTGTCCCGGTACGAAGCACTGTTCCTTCCTAGACTAGAAGCTGCTCAAACCCGCAGCTGCACAAGACTGGCACTGTTACCATTCTCGAGAGAAGGTTTAGTAGCTGGACTACACGATGGCCGGTAACGAAGGCCTTTCAGATCTTTCTGAAGAACCACAACGGCGGCAGGGGTAATGCACAGCGCATGGACAATACTTCCCGCTCGTGTTCTCTCACTGAAGGCCACGACATAATCGTTGATCCCAGGCATAATCAAGACCACGAGCCCGGTCGGGTCCCGCGGGACACATCTCTGCCCACAACCACCATTTCCTCCGCAGGCCGGGAATGCATGATGCGTCGTGGTACAGTAATTTTGTCAGTTCGTTCCTCACCATGCGCTGACCTGTCATATCCCACAGCTCCCTGAGTGTTCAAAAAACAGGACGGTGGTTCGTGCACCTACCCCTAAGTGAGAGGATTTGGCGTTAGGATCGCCTTCGACTATTGATCAACGCTTGGATTGTATAGGATGCCTATTGCCCTAGTGCAATTGCCCTTGCCTGGCGTGCTGGCGAACATCGAATCTTTCTGGAAGCGGTTGAACGCTGCCCAAATCGGAGTATTGGGCGGGGCCACTCGTGACAGGGGAGCACATGGTCCTACCATGACAGTCCAACTCGATCGAATGCAGATCTCGCTTCTTCCCTGTGAAAGTGCATTGACGCCGTGGTCCAACCTTACATACCAGGAACTATCCACTCATGGTCTAGAAAGACTTAAAGGGGAGCCAGGCAAGTATGGAGCGCTCTGCTCTTTCCTCCTTCCCCGCCTTTTCCTGCGGTGACTCAACCGGACTTCCGTTCGCTTCTGAGATTTGTGCAAGCAGCCACTTCACGCAAGATGTCCCGTACCGTTCCCCACCAATCTGCACGCCTTGCCTCTTTGTTGGCGTCGACTGTGTTTGGCACGGTCGCAGGTTGTATTGGTGAGTGCCATATATTCGGCATTGCGAGGGACATGTCTGACGGTGCGGCATGCAACAGGTCTTAATGCACTCATTCGTAGCAACCAGTCCCAGAGTGATCTGAGGAAGGATGTGGGAGCAACTATTACCTTGGACATCGATGTCAGCCGTGAGTGGCTTTGACATGTCGATGTACTGACTATTCAACTGACCTTTGTTCAGAAATTACGAATGTTGGCATAGTTGCGACTGTGGGCAACCTGTTGATCGCCCTCTTCAGCTTCGCATTCTTCGTCCTTACCCTCCTCCCTTTCCTCCGCCGATGGGCCAACAAGACTCTCCGTCTCCAGGTCATCCTGCTAACACTCAGCGCTGTATGGGTGTTCGCTTGCATGGTTCCATACATGATCTACTTCATGAATGACCACGCCAATGTGCGCGCTTTCATCGGTCAGACAGAGCTTCCGCAGTCGCTCGTTGAACAAACAGCAGCCAGTAAGGGGAGGAGCACGGAGTACCAGACCATGTGGTATCGTACGTTACAGTCTATCTTTGTGCGATGACGTTTTTGCCTTACCATTTCCTGTTCAGTTCGCCTCCTCGCCATCTTCCCTTGGTTCGCCATCGTCTCCGCCCTCGTCGCTGCCTTCGTTGCATGGAGAGCCACCTCTGCGGTCAACGCAGTACCTCCACCTGTTGCCTCGGAGAAACCAGCCCGCTCTGTCGACAACTCCTCAAAGGAGAGTGTTCACGCCATTAGGAATGAAAAAGTCGAGTCGGTATAGACCTCAAGCTTTCGGACTCACGTCTCTTACGATTTGTACTTTGTATGCCCCCACGATACCACGGCGCCATATGGACTCAATTATCATCTGCTCGTGCATCTGACGCTTGACGTTCAATTTTCCAGCAAGAAATGGACCCCTCTGAAGGCCGTTCTAATTATACGTTGTACCATCTGCTCGAACGCGTGTCGCGGCGGGGAGCTGCGGCACCAGTTGTGGCTACATTTCTCCAGCACTTCACACTGGGTCGCTTCTTTGCTTCTTTCTCAAGCAGGAGGAAAAGGTCCCATGGTTCATGAACGTACCGCGACGTATCGTGGGCCTATCAAAGGGCTCAGGCCTGTTACTTGTACTTGCTCAGAGGATCATCGATTTCTTCACATCTTGCAGCTCCAAGTCGTGTCCCACTCAAACTCTCCCAGGTTTCGGGAAATCCCCAGACGAAGCAAGTTACAATCCACGTATGGAAGAGATCGATACGCATTCCATTGCTGACCAGCATCGTGCCCCCACTGCGCCCATTATGCTGGCAAGTATTCGCGATTCCGCTAATCGCGGAGCCCGCCTCGATCCACTCAATGCAACGACCGCGAGGACCGCAGATTTTCGCTGACGCCACTAGGTCAGTAGAGCCTATTCACCCCCAGGGGGAAGAAGGAAAAGCTTACCAGCGGCAGTTGAATGGATCCAAATTTGAGTGCAGTCTTGTCCACGATCCTGGCAAGCGCCAGGACCCGAATTGTCCGCCTTCATTTCGTTCGCCATTACGACGACGTTGAAAGCGTCGGGGGAGCCTCCAGAAGTCTCGCAGTTGAGCTGGGCCAATGCGTTGAGAGCAGCTTATCCCTTTGCTTCTATAAATACGAAAAGAAATTTCCTTGAGAACACCAAACCCACTGAAGCTCGCCAGAAGCATTCTCGCTCTCGTAACCTTCGCCGTCGATCCCAACCCGCTCGTTTGCGAAACTACCCCAGGCTCCCCAAACATCTTCGACGCCTACCTCAAGGCCGAGGAAATGCCTGAAAGCCCCAGCTCGCATGCGTGCCAAGATCGCGGTGCCGGATGGGAAGTGCACCCAGATCTGGACCTACAAGACCGCTGCTAGTACGTCTTCCAATGTCTTGTAATATGAACAGCGAACATATGCGGCACCTGGATGGGGTGCATTACCTGGCAGGAGGCCGCCGATGCTCTTCGGAGGATTACCGATAGCTGTAGGGATGACGGCCTTGGAAAAGCTGGTGGAAAGTTCCATGTCAACGCGGACGTCCGCATTGAACTCTTCCACATCTAGCTTCTGCAACGTTAGGTGAGGAACCTAGTCATTATTCATTTGTGATATCTCGTCGTCAACCACGGCTTCGCCGTTAAGCGATAGGCCTGCCGTAGAGAGATTGGGGTCCGGTAGATACATCTCGTGGTCCTGCATGTATTATTCGCTTCGAGTCACTCGATCGACAACCCTTAAACCTGAGCAAGCGCAATGGTTAGCTTCAGTGAAACAAGCTATAGACGATCGAATATGGACCCACAACATTTTCCAGCCTGGTCAGGCCGACAACCACTGCGCATTTTCGCTTGAGATCCCCAAGCTGCTTCCATAGGACTTCTCGTGCGATACGCCAGAACGCTACGTCGTGGATAATTCCGAGCTCAGCCTCATATTGCAATCCCAGCCGTTTCATCCTCGCGAACGCAGGACTACTCAGGAGGGCGTTGACTTCGTTCCACGTTCCCCTGTTCGCGACTACCAATGCTGCTGTGCGCAAATACGTTATGCGAATGGCGTTGAGATTAATAGTGAACGATATGTGAGACAGCTCAGAGGGCATCCGAGCTGCTTTCCCTGCGGCGATGTCTTTCAGCTCCCGCGCAAGGTGAGGAAGGACCTGAAACTCGCTGCTGCGGAAGTGGTCGTAGGTCGTCCAGATGTGGACGTGTTGCAAATTTTCAAAGCGGCTGAGGGGAAGCGAAATGGGAACAAAGGCTGGTAGAGTTGGCGGGTGGAAGAATTCATGCCTCGACTCGTCCTGGTTGAGGGTGTACTTCACGACCGAGGCCGAACAACGGACGAGGAGCGACGACCAGGCCTCTTGCATAGACATGTCAAAGCCTGAGGTGCTCAGAGCGAGGGCCCATGGGCGAAGAAAGGGTAAGGTGGCCTCGCTGTCGGCTGCGCAGATCAAGAGCGTCTTGAGCGCCTCACCACAACGGGCTACGGTGAGGCGAAGCGTTCGAGGCATGGGCTGATTTGGCTGGCAATCGTGAAGCCATCGATGCCCGACTATTCAGGGGAAAACATGCGCCAGTGGCGACTGAGCTTGCTGCGGATGGGCGCACATCTCCATAGTAAGATCGTCGATAGTGATGGTACTGAGCGAGGGGGGAGAGGGTAAGGTTCCTGACGCCAACCAGAGTCAGCTTGGAAATGGTCGGTTGTTCCATGAAGGTAAATATTTCAACTTGAAGGGCGGAAGGACACCATTCCAGATCTAAGTACCGCAGGGCGAATTGGGTGCAGGGGGTGAGCAGGCGTAGGACACTGGCGATGTGCGGAGACGAGTGCAGTCAGTGCTCGTATCCGCCATCCGCGAGGCTGAACCGTTGAATTAACTTCCGCAGCTCTGGTCGCGTCTCGAGGACTTGGTGCAGTCTCGCGCATTGGACCACGTTGACAAGAGGATCGGCGCGGGTCCCGAGCGCGATTTCGCGGAAGAGGTGGACCCTGGTCTGGAAGTACCACGCATTAGATACCAAACCAAGCGTTTTCAGCGTCGCTGGGTCGTCGCACACGGTGTCGACTAGGGAGTCGAGAAGCTCTTGTGGAAGGCAGTCGATGGAAGAGGGCATTGTGGTTGAAGTCAAGGCTTGATGATATCGATAAGTGATAAGCTCAAAAAAAGCAATCAAGAGTCCAACGCGCACCCAAGTCCCCAGTCTGACTCCGAACTGTAGTCCTGAGGGGCGCTGAGGAGACTGCCGACGGTCCTGCGTACGATTGCCAATAGCAATGAACCTCTCTTGCTCGTACCATTCCGAGACAACAGAAAGATAAGAAACAAAAAAATAGAATCAGCATGCATGGTTCCTCTGTTCAGTTTACTGAATTCCGCTGCTCGTCGACAAGACGAACCGTAGAAAATCCAGCAAAGAGATTAGAGTCCCCGTAAAAGAGGGATCCCCCGACGACACAAGCCGGTACTGCAGTAGCGAGGTCATCGTGTCCCCGGGTTGCAAGCAGAGCCCGAGGAGCTGGGGCGGCAAAAATTAGATAACCAAAAATGAGGGCGGTGCCCTCATAATAGTGGTTAAACTATTAAGAACAGATACTACACTTGATCTAAGCCAAAAGGCCAGAGTGGTAAGGATTCCAGAAGGGCGCTGCCTGGTTTATATACGAACGGCGTTGTGCGCACGGACCATGCAGAGGTTTGGCTCGATTTGATGCTTTTCCAGGCAAATAACGCGTCAACAGAGGCCAAACAACGCGCTCCGTACAGCGATGATTTATGGAATCTCCGCGCAAGAAAGCAAGGACATAGATAGCATAGGTACCGTATCTATGGGATAGGTACTCGGACACCGTGTACAGTAGTAAGGGGGCGGGTCAATGTGCACAGCAGTGCCTGCCAGGCTTATGAAAAGGCCAGGCAAAGAAGTATAGATATGGAGGTGTCTGATGAAACGATAGACAGGGGAAAGAAAGAGAGAAAGGGAGGCAGCGATATAGCAGAGAGAATAAGACACCTCTCACGCAAATACTCCCTCCCCGTCGAAGCCCTTATACTTACCTGCCCCAGTCTTCCCCGCACTGTGCTTCCCGACTTGCTGCTGGTGCTCGCGCTGCAAACCGCCAAGCATGATAAACTGATAGATGATAATCATCAAGAGGTTGAATACTGTAGTCCCTCCCACCACGCTCAGAACCACAATGGACAATGTGTCGAGTTGACCGCTGTTGAGGACGAAAATGCTGACCAAAGTCGAGACGAGACCTGCGAGAGCGTTGGTGCATCCGGGTCTGTTCAAGTGTATCAGATAAAGGATCTGGAAGGCCGGTGAAGCTTGGGGGACAAGAAAGGACGTACAGGAATATGTTTCGGATAAGCCAAATGTAGTTTCCTCGCCACCGGATCCACATGGTCACCATGCCTATTAAACCCACTCCTGATACAGAACCCGCCACAGCAACCCTAAACATAGTCAGATGGCGTGTAGAAGGCGGACGTAAGAGAGCAGGGGCTCGTACAGTGGCACATGTTGAACGAGCAGACTCAAAGCCTCCTTCACCTGCTCGTCGTTAACCTGATCTTGAATGAAGCTCGGAATCGTCTTCCTCAACGTTCCAGGGAGGACTGCGAATCCAGCTAACAACAACCAGCAAAACACAAACGCCAGCATATTGTTGATAGGGTGTATATGGTCCAGAGCGAGGAGCATATTGACGTATCTCGTCTGCGTATCAGCGGCAGTGACCCCAGACGCAGTCGAAAACATGGACCGGCGGTCATTATCGAAGGTGCTCCGCCTGTTAAGCATGCCTGGTCGGGAAGGACGCTCGGTTTCGGTCGCCGCATCGTCGATAGGATCTTCCGATTCCTCGACAACGGGCTCAGGAAAAGGGCCCTTGGAGTCGCGGTCGTCGGCGGCAGCGGTATTGGAGAATGCAATGGAAGATTTGCTGCGTATGTTGAGCGGGCGTGTACCGCTGACATCCGCATTGGGGGAGTTGTTTGGGGATACAGATCCATCGTCTCGGTTAGTGCCTTCGCCTGAGACGATGTTGGTATCGTCCGCTGCGGTTGCGTAACTGAGAGGACGGTCGTCGGTCAGTTGTGTGTCTCTCGGATTCGGCGAGTCGTTGGCGCCAGTGTTGGGTTGGGGTTGAGGGATAGCGGGAGGAGCTGATGACATTATCGTCGTACGAAGGGAGGGTCAGAGCTAGAGGGTGGGGAGTGGGTCAGAAGTCAGTGTTCCGCCGAGCAAGCGCTCCTCGTTATATACTCGGATAAGGACGTTCGGAGAGTGAGAAACGATAGGTGAAAGGGCGAAATCAGGGGACTCTGAGCAGTTCAGGCAGCATGCGGACTTCACGAGGCGCTCTGCCACCATTCCCGGATTGGGAATGATACATGAAGATACCTGGAAGCTATCAAGCTTGATTTAAGCGCCGAGAAAGGGTCTGCGTTCCAATACCCACAATATAAACCTAAGGGTCTCATGTTACTGGTCACAGGATGTACAACCAATGAGAAGGCGTACTCACCTGGACCAATGAGAGAAGGAATGCAATGTGTGCGGGAGCGTGCACAGGAAGGTGGCTTAAACATGGGCGCCTATGTTATCGGCCTCATGGGAAGATGCGAGTAAGGTGTGTGACAGCCAATAGAATCGCGTCTACTCGCCATCGCCACTCGTTCTGCATCTAGGAGGCCAATTTACCTTATCTCAAACATGTACTCCAATAGACGATATTAGCATTCATTACCGAATAAGACGCCCACACGATGGGAGCGGAGGTTGGGAGTATACATAGCTTCCATTCGGCCAGTCAAAAAGGAGCACTATCGATTGGCTGAACGGGTAAGTTCTGGGTGTAGCTCGCGCCTTCACGGTCCAATTCTATTCGTCGGAGATGCTATAAGACACGTTTAATTGGTTAGTTGAGGCTCGAAGCGAAATGAAAGGAACCTGTGAAATGGACGCACCAGTACACGTTCAGGATACCATTCTTCGTGAGATTGGGCATCTTTCGGTACGTCTCATCTACGACCTCATCCCGCTTTTGAACCTCCACCGGCTTGATTTCGGTTGAGAGTGCCTTCAATAAAGGCGTCGCGATTGCGACATCGATAGAGAGTCTCGTACTGGAAGCGGCGCCGAAAGTCGATTCGAGGGAGGGCCACAGCTTACTCTGTGATACTGCTGCGGCAACCTCACTGATTTCCATGTACTCAGCACAGTGAACCCGCGTCCAGGGGAACGATTCAATTATGATATCAAATCGCACGGTTTCCAGGTGCCTCGCCTCGTAGACGTGATGGACCGTTTGGATAACGGCTTCCAGCGGCTCCATAGAGTAAGGCATGAGGGAGTCATGTACGTGTATTTCCGTACACCAGCTGAGGACCACCTCAACGTTGAGGGACGTCAGATGGGGCAATCGATCTTCCAGCCTCCGCAATGAATCTGCGCAGGCGGTCAGCAAGGAGTTGAAAGATATTAAAGCACGGAGCCGAACATACTGAGCACTTTGAGTTCATTGACGTTCCGATCGCAGGACACAGGCAGCTTCTCGATCGATCCTCCAGCCTGCCGTATCAGGTGTTTGAGTGCTTTCTCCATTGCGTCGTCGTACATGCTGGCGTGCACTGTCAGGTTCTTCAGACCCGACATGGACAGCCTCGCGTCGTCCCGTTCGAATCCTTCGAGCAACTTATCCAGCGATGCTCCGCAGTCGCCAATCTCCAGGCTTTGGAGGTGTCCTCGCGACATGGCTTCTCCTTCTAAGTTATCGATATCCATGGGCTCCGCCTCGCCTATCGGATCCATGTCCTCTTCAGAGAGCGTCACTCCGATGAGTGTCAGATTGGTGATGTTCGAGCAGTCGATGAGCGGGGATACTTCCATATTAATAATGCGGTCCAGGACAAGGGTGTTCAAACTCGGCAGGGAAAAGCAATGGAACAAAATGCCCTGCAAGTCCTGAGGGACATGTTTCCAATTGATGAAGGCGTCGGGCTTATGACTTGTGACTGTCAGACTTCTGAGGGAGGGCAGTTGCGATAGAATCTGGGACAGCACGTCCGTCACCTCTGTCCACAAGAGCCAGCCCAGCGATGAATACTCCCCACGCCATTTCATTGAATTCGCTGCTGATTCTGCATCATGGCTGAGCGTCAGGGAAATGACGCATTCGGCGAAGGTTGAGTCGTTCTGGATGAGTAAGAGGAGGGTTTGTAGATGCTCAAGAAGCTTTTGGGGTAGAGAGTGCAATTCGGGTCCTCCGATAACGAGCGAAGCTATCCGACGTTCGCGTACAAGGGTTAGAAGCTGGCGGTTTACGAGGGCCAATTGAGACAGTGTACTGTTGTCTCCTTCGTCGGCGATGATATCGGCTATGAGCGCTAGTAGCTCCTCTGCTAGCTGCGGCATCGTTCTGGCACCTGTATCGAGGAGAAGATGGTGGTGGTTGGGTCGAAGAAGGGATTAGGGCGTTGAGTCACTGCAGCGCCGGAACGGACGAATCAAGGGCGGATGATGGCGGCCAC
>JANDKE010000549.1:0-23398 GCA_027627275.1 Coprinellus aureogranulatus | reverse complement strand
CGCGTTTCGTGCCGGTCTTTTGCTTGCTCTCCTCCATAGTGCGACGGCGATCTTCCTCCATTCGTTCGCGCAGGAAGTTGGAGTACAGCGTTGACTTGGCAAGAATGTCTTGAAGCTTCTTCAGCTGTGTCGGCAGATTCTGGTGCAGGGTGTTAGAGGACAGTCAGCCACAGGTCAATATGCTTACCGCTTCGTCAAATGGAGCTTCTTCCTTCTCGTCTGCGGTAACATCGTCCTACAAGCGCTTAGCACAAACTCCACACCTGTTCCTCCATTCCTCACCTCTAGACTGCTCATCCGCGTTGGAGGCGACGAGGGCGCCGTGCTGGCTGGAACTTCACTGTCATCGAATGTCGACGGTAACGGCGAGGTCGCTCTGGAGCTCATGGTGGAGAGGGGTCAAGGTGAAATTATTGTCGCGTCGCGTGGTCTGACCAAGCACTGAGCTGGCTTGCAATTGTTTGGCATAGGCGGAGTTTCAATCGCGCATTGGCCTGCCCTGAACTGCACGGCCCAGACGCTCCGGCTCTGGGTTCTGGCCAGGGCTTGTTCTTTCACCTCTACCACCACCTCCGACTCGTTTCCTCGCTGGTATGCATCTGCTGTAAACCCGGTGCGCTGAAGGAATCCTGGATGTTCTCCGGAACGTGGAATGTCTGTGGATTACGCTAGGAATGGAGACAAGAGGCGGCGGTACCTGAAAAGCGAAAATTTGGAATGAATCGGATTCGAGTCAACGGCCAGAAACGAAGATTCCTATCTCGAAGGTCTACGACGTTCTTGTCAAACCGGTGCTCGTGATACCCTCAACTCCATGGTCCCGACACCGAATCTACAGTTTACCAGGATAGTCGCCAGGAAACTCGCATCTAACAAACCTCTCTTGATTCCGCGCTCCCTGATCTCCAACCACACTTCTCCCGTGCTCTGTTGCTTGACTTGAGCCTCCAGATGAGGGCGGCTAAGGGCGTCGTACGAGTAGAGTTTGTGTTCGCTCTCGGTGCTCGTAGACCATATGTATCGGGCGGGTCCAAGGAACAAATTGTAGTCGGACGGAGGACTTTGGGCTGGAATGAAGAAAGAGTCTGTCGACTTCTTCTGCGGGATGTCGACTACGTGCTTGAACTCGACTACTGGAACTGGGTCGCTCCACTCGACGATCCCGACTATCTTGCCTTGATCGTCATGGATTATAGTTTTCACCACTGGGACGCCATCAGCAAATTCAGGGATACTGGGAATGTCTGTTTCATGTACTCGGCCGCTGCCGGAGGGTCGGGAATCTCTGGTACTTGTTGAGAGATATCTCCTGCCGAACGGGTCCAGGACGATGCAATTGAGGATGTCGACTGGTGCGATTAATGCTGGATGTGCTCCTCCTGTGTGGACGGTCGAGGGATGAACGAGGCGAAATGTGTAGAACCGAGAGGAGGGTCTGGTTTCTTCCGAGGTTCGCGCGTGCTGGTGCAAGGGGCTTCCCCAACCTCCCAGTGCATAAGGATTGGTGGAGGTAGACATCTGCTTTGGCGCCTTCAGACACGGGTTGCGTTGAAACCTCGATGCGGCGATGAAGTTTATATGACGGCTCGCATCGTTCCGCATGCAGGTCTCTGTGGAAGCCCGTTAGTCGCATAACATTCACAGTCACCAGCGTTAGGCAATCCAATGGCCTCTGGAACTGCGTGAGCACCTGCAGCGATCTTCAACCTGCCGACGCTCCGGACGCTACGACACCGACGCCGACGGGAAGCAGTGGGTAAATATGGAAGTAAGTGCTACGACCGACTCTTCATTAGTCCAGAGGTTGAGTTTTTCCAAGGTGAAAGGTGTTGAAGCGAAAGGCGAAGATTCATGTACTGCCTACGCCCCCGGGTATTGCTATCCCGTAGCCGCCGCTATCGGCCATCGGGTTACTATTCATAGCGAAGCGATATAATCGTCAGAACCCCAATGCCGCTCTCCTTGCGAGACCGTATCACAAAGCTGTTTTTAGGAATGGTCGAAAATCGCGGGATTGGAGTTTGAGAGTACGACTGCGAGGTCGACGATGGGCGCTTATCGATGACTAGGGAAGGTGATTGTGTGAGAGTGGCGGAGTGTTCGATAACCTGCCAATATCGTACGGCTTTCACCACTACCGTCATATCCCAGGCCATGCCTGATCAATCGCAATCGTCCGGGGAGAAGTCACGAAGTTCGGACTTCTACCACGAAAATGTTGTGTTTGAAGTAAGTCCTGTCACCTGTGGCTCTGCCTATTGCGTTTACAGGCCCAACACATATCCATCTGGTCATTCAGATCGACAGCACGCTGTATCGCGTCCACAAGCATGGGTTCCAGAGATATTCCCGTTCTTTCTTCCGGGACTTGTTCTCCTTGCCCAAGGTCGCAGAACAGAGTCAAGAAGGTGAATCGGATGAGAATCCGATCAAACCGCCTCAGGTCACGAAGGATGAGTTTGAGAGTTTATTGAAGGTGATCTATCCACTGTGAGTATCATCGTAAGTCTTACAACGAGTGTCTCAACCATAGATCTCGAATGCCACTACTTGATCTACACACTTTAGCGAGCTGACGGGACCTCCGGAACTCTCCAAGGAGCAGTGGATCGGCGTGTTAAGACTGTCGAGGCAATGGGACATGCCCGAGGTACGGCCTATCCTTCGATCTCCCTGCAACTCAACGACTTCTAACGCTCTGCTCAGGTAGCCTCGTTGGCCATTGAGAAGCTGAGCGCCGTAGAAATGACTCCAATCGAAAAGGTTCGGCTCGGAAAAGCGCATGGTGTGCCCGAGTGGTTGAGAGATGGGTACGCCTCCTTGGTCGCTGCCATAAGCCTCAGTTCACTTGAAGAGCTGGAGCCCCTCGGCCTTCAAACGGCGTGTCGCATCCTGTGGGCGAGAGACCAGATCAATGCAAAGGCCAAAAAGCGAGGCTTGTACTGTGGATTTTGCGCAAAGCACGAGGGGAAATGGCATGCGCTTCAATGCCAGGAAGATGGGAGCTTCCCACAGGGATATGCGTGCATGTATTGTGGTTATTCTCCTGTGTCGTGTGGTCATGGTGTGTGCCATCTCATCGATACCTTGTGGCCTACGTCCTTCAGTGCAGAAGTCGTTGATCAGGTCTCGGAGGTGTTCAGGGACGATATCGACGAGGCAGAGAGAAGGAATGCAACGCACTAGTGTCGTATAAGATAACCGTGGAAGAAATAAAGCTTTTATCCAGGACGAGTGGGTGGAAGTGTTGCAAGAGGTTGCAAGCCTCTGCACGACCTCTGCATCCATCGTAGGTTCGCCTCCCGACGGCAACTCGCGCAATGCGGCGAAGCCCCGCTTCGCATCAAATCTTCTTCAACTCAAACTAACTCCTCACCATGTTCACCCGACCTCAAACTCTCTCTTGCCAAGTTCGGTGAGCCATGAGTCCTGTCGTAAGATGAACTTGAAGTTTAGGCGTGCAGCGGCATGCACCTCTCGTTAAGCGCCCGTCTGACTCTCAGAGTCCTCGTGATGACGGGTCACAAGGACGTGGGTCCGTGCGTAGCCTCATGGCTGGGTACTTGAGAGTCGTACATCGATCATCTTCGCTGTTCACCTCCACTCGCATACGAGATGCCCTTGACCTCTGATGCTGCGAAGCCCTGGGTCTCAACCTCCCCTCAGCGAGGGAGGCATTACTACGAGACCGTTGTGTTCGAGGTGCGCTCTCTTCCCGAACGATTGGAGCGGCATTCCTGACATCGTTGTTCGTGGTCCAAAGGTCGAAGGAGTCGTGTATCGAGTACCGAAGCATGGCCTTGAGGAATGTTCATCTGTCTTCCGCGATATGTTTTCCCTGCCGCAGGCCAAATGGTCTAGCGCCGACGGAGCTGACGAAAAAGCGTCTAAAGAGGGAGAAGCAGATGATAACCCGATCAAGCTATCGGGATGCACTAGCGATGAGTTTGAAAGCCTTATTGATGTTATGTACCCTCTGTAAGTTCCAGCAGTTCCTCCGATGACCGCATCTCAGAAGCGTTCATCGCATAGGTTAAGGAGAACACCCGATCTATCGAAAGAAGGATGGATCAGTGTGTTGAAGCTCTCAAGGCTTTGGGAAATGTCTGAGGTAGGGCTACGACACTCTGTCTTCTGCTGCCGTCGCTGTCATCCGACTTACTTACACGACACAGGTCGCAGGGATCGCGATAGAGAAGATCAGCAACTATCCTCTAAAACCGGTCGAAAAGGTCAAGCTCGGAAAGGAGCATGGCGTACCGACGTGGCTTAAAGAAGGGTACACTGCGTTAGTCGACGATCTATCCAAGGCATCTCTCTCCGAGATGACTGGCTTAGGATGGGAGACATCGTTCCGTATCCTGTGGGCTAGGGATGAGATTGCGAGATCGCAGGCCAGTACCACCCCAAACTCAGGTGGGTTCTGGATCAGCTCGCAGGATATTCTCTGTGGCTACTGCCTGCGCGCCTCCGGCTACAACCGGCGGAGCATCATCTCCAGCGAAAATCAGCGCTGCGGGTCATGTAGCCAATATTGCTCCAGCGCCTACGGTATCCAGATCCCTGCGTTCTCATCGCTGAAGTCCACAACTCCCCAAACAACTACTGCAGATGATAAATCGAAGGTGGTCGCTGACAAAGTGGCCGAAGTATTTGAGGAGGAACTGAAGGATGCAGAAAGAAGGAATGCACTTCCTCCCCTGACACCGAAGCCACTGGCAGGACTGGGCCCGATCGCAACTTGGGCCACTACTAAATCGAAGAAGAAAACTAAAGGCTGGTAATCCCGCAATGCGCTCGTCAGATGTATGACTCTTACATCATAACTACGAACTCCACCTTTCCTATACCCTGACTTGTTCGGCGTTCATATCGCTGAGTAATAGTTTTCGCAATACTGCTGTGATATGTTGAGTGCCCTTACGGCCTTTATCTCTAACGATCTGAATCGACCTGAGTTTGCGGACCTGGGCGCTTATCTGAATCGACTTGGGGGATTGCGGACGGCGGACGTCCGGGCGTGCGTGGGACCGTGGCCGCTATCGATAGCAGATGTTCCGTAGAGATTGTGGTAGCTTCCCTTTCTGCCCCCGCCACGTCGTTCTGAACCATTGACGAACGACGATTCGATGCTGGGATCGCAGGAAGCAATGGAGAAGGTGGCCACGCGGTGCGAGAAATTCTACTGTGAGACCGTTGTCTTCCAAGTGAGTTCTGTTCGCCCCAAAATGGTTTGGAAACCAGGCGCTCATCGGTCGAATACCTACAAAAATGCAGATCGGGAGTTCACTTTATCGTGTTCCGAAACGTGGACTCGAGAAATATTCTCGCTCTTTCTTCCCAGACTTGTTTTCCCTTCCGCAACGACCGGGTGAGAGCAGAGAGGGAGAATCGGACGAGAACCCAATCAAGCCGCCTCAGGTTACGGAAGAAGAGTTCCAGTCTTTGCTCGAGGTTATCTACCCTCTGTAGGTGTCGAACTAACTTCCCTGGAAGCCAGCTTACTCTTCGCGATTCCAACCCAGCCAACTAATGGGCCCTCCCACCCTATCGAAGGAGAAATGGATAGGAGTTCTACGACTTTCGAGGCAGTGGGATATGCCTGAGGTATGCTTCATCGCCTGGGTTCACTTGTCAAACATCCGAGTGTCTTCCCAGGTATCCGCCTTAGCTATCGAAAAGCTAAACTCCATCACTTTAACTGCAGTGGAAAAGGTGCGATTAGGGAAGGCCCATGGTGTTCCCGGATGGTTGAAAGGCGGATACGCCTCGCTGGTTGGGGACATGCTGGCTACCTCTTTGGAAGAGCTCCATTCCCTCGGACTGGAGACCGCCAATCGTGTTCTCTGGGCACAGATCCAAAGTCACCGTCTGGTCAAAGACGATACCTTATACTGCGGATATTGCCTTCAATACAGGAGAGCAAGGTATAAGCTCGAACGACAGGAGACAAGCTTACCTGAAAGTCATTCATACAAGTGCGAGGGGTATAGCTGCATGCCATTTGAGGATGGCTATGGGGCATTCAACGCCGTCGGATCCCCTCCCTCCAAGACGAACGCTACTTCGAGCTCTGTCTCAGCCAAGGTCTTGGAGGTCTTCAGGGACGAGATTGAGGAGGCGGAGAGAAGAAATACATCATCCATGTGCGATTGAGAGCCTTGGAGCCGTAATAACAATTGTTGAATCGCATCATTCTGTAACCACAATCATCACAATGGCCTTACCAATATCAGGAACTCCGAAACTATACCCCGTATTCTACCCGTTTCTAGTAGCAGTTCAAGCAGTATTTTGGCAGTATTCCTCAGCAGTATTCGCCGGCATTTCATGATAAGCGCCGGCTGGGCTGGGTGAGCGGAAGCAGATGACGCGAAGTCCTGGCTTCCATCACATCATCAATTCCATTTCTTCCCCGTACACCCACCATGACCCGCCTTCCAAAACTCATTGCGTTCGATCTAGAGTGCGTATAGCCGCCTTCCACCTTGGCAAGTCAAAACAAGCCTAAGAATAGATGAAAGCTGACGCTGAACGAAGCTATACCCTGTGGGATTTGTGGATAGATACCCACGTAGACGGTTAGTGCCAGCTCTGATATCTTTGGTCTCCCGAGGGTCTGACGACCAGTGTATTACAGGCCCGCTTCATAGAAAGGGAAACCGTGTAAACGAAGTTCTCGATCGGAACAATCAGCCAATATCGTTCTACAAGGACGTCCCAGGGATTCTGCACAAGATACGCGGGTATCGACTACCAGGAGAGGATGGTGGCGAGGAGGGGAAGGTGGTGATTGCTGCGTGTTCGAGGACGCACGCACCGGAGCCGTACGTCCCCCGTGTGCATCATGTCTCATTCCTTCGTTGACGACGTGCATTTCAGGGCAAGGCAATGCCTCGGCCTACTGCTCGTTCCTCCACCAGCCGACGTAGATTCGGAAGCGGTCGAACCTACTCGTGCGGTGACATTCTTCGATGAGATGGAGATATACCCAGGTACGTGTCGCGGATGCAGCTCTCAGTTTACATCCACTGACGCTGTGCCCATAATCATTAGGTTCAAAGCTTACCCACTTCAAACGCCTGCATAAACGAACGGGGATCGCGTACGAGGACATGGTTCGTTCCTTCATCGCATTTGCCTATCTCGGTTGATACTGATTTTCAATTAGCTGTGTTTTGACGATGAGCGACGAAATGCAGAAGTGGAGAAGCTCGGTACGTACTCCTCCTGTAGTGCTTCGCGCGTCGGCACCCCTTCGCACATGTAAGATCAGTTACTGACCGACCGTGCAGGTGTGACCTTTATCCACGTCCCCACTGGTATGAACCACAAGATTTTCGAAGATGGCTTGGAGCGCTGGAGGCGGAAGAGGGGCATTTCGGAGTAGATTCAAATGCTGGTTATCGAGCACTCCAAGGGTCACGACATGCGAATCGGCCACGGGCCTTTGGACCTGGCGCTCGCTATGTTCAAAGTCACCTTCTGCGTATCTGCAGTGATACACGTCCTTTGCTGCACCTGCGTGTCCGGGGTTGGCGCCTGCGTGGCAGAGCGGAGCTTTGGTGAGCTTGAACGTATGAAGTTGGCGGGGGGAAGGGCGCAAAGGCAGGAAAGACGCGATCATAATGGTACTTGGTCCTCTCAGTGCACCCTTCGAGATAAGCGCCCATGTTATCCGGGCCGTCCTCGTGATCAGTGTGTCCGTGTGTAAAACAGGGCTACTATCAGTATCGATCAACAACGTTCTTGCAGGAGCCCATCTACGAGCCTCATGCCTATCAGTTCGCATCCACCTCAAGTCTCCTCTCCACTACGGCGAGGCATGTGTTACCACGACACTGTGGCATTTGAGGTGCGTCCCTCGTCAGCGACCTTCACACAACCTTTTAACTGGTCTTTCGGAGAATAGGTCGAGGGGGTTGTTCATCGTGTGCTCAGACACGGCCTGGAGGAATGTTCGTCCGTCTTCCGAGATATGTTTTCTTTACCCCAAGGCACAAGTGAAAGTGGTACACTAAGCGCCAAAGAAGGCGATACCGATGAGAACCCGATCAGGTTGACTGGGTGTACAAGTGAAGAATTTGAGAGCCTGATTGCAATTGTGTACCCTTTGTCAGTTATCGCTCTGCTTACTGTCTTGCACCTTCATCTCTTACACCTCTTTAGGTTGCAAAGGGCGCCGGAACTCTCAAAAGAGAAGTGGGTCGGCGTGCTGAAGCTCGCTCGGCTCTGGGACATGCAAGAGGTACGGCCATCGGGTGGTCTACGGGCACCGCACGTCTCACACCACGAAACGTCATGCAGGTCGCCGGAATAGCAATCGCCAAGCTCAGTAGCTTTGATTTATCTCCAGTTGAGAAGGTCAAGCTTGGAAAGGCTCATGGTGTAGCGACGTGGCTCAAGGAGGGTTACGCGGCGCTACTGGGAAGCTTATCAGATATAGCCTTGCCCGAGTTGGCTTTACTCGGGTGGGAGGCGGCATGCCGCATTCTCTGGGTCAGGGACGAGTTGGCAAGGGCACGGACTGCAGTACCCGCTGGCGCAAGCGCGTATTGGATTGAGTCGACCGACTTAACCTGCACGTACTGCCGAATTCAGTACGGCCGGGACGCCGTTTGCGCACCAGGTAATGCCACCTGCCAAACTTGTGGGTGTCGTTTCTACAGTAGCAACTATGGGGTCCAGGTCAGGGCGCTGGAGTCTCTGAAGACAACGCTTCCTCAAGCCATCGTAGAAGCCAATGAAGTAGTTGTTGCGGCCAAAATTTCCGAAGCGTTCAAAGAGGAGCTCGAGGATGCAGAGCGGAGAAATGCGTAACACAAAACCGGAGGAGTACAGAGGCTAGGAGAAAGAGTAGTTGAGATTGGAGGATTAAGAGACTAAGGCCTATCGCGAAGCTTCTGGCGAACTCCTCATGGAGTTCCATCTTCAACCCTCGACCCACGGCAGGGCAGTCTTTCGCCCACTCCTTCTACCAACTCGCGTCTAAATTCCTCGACGCAGACAACAATCATCGAATCTCGATCCGTTGGTGCCCAAGCCACTGCGGAATTCGCGGGAATGAGCGGGCGGACAGACTCGCCAAACAAGCAACATCACTCCCCTCTTCCTCAACCACCACACGCGCCAACGCCATCCGTCGAGCAAAGCTTGCCGCGCAGAAGGAGTGGACCAAAGAATGGCGCTCAGCACCTAGCCAAGGATGGTTCACCATCTCTGACCGCCTACCCCCCAGTCTGAAACCCACCAAACATGCCCGCCGCCTTGCCGGTAAAAGGGAGCTGTACGGCAGAGTAGTCCAAACTCGAGCGGGACATGCGTATACCGGGGAATTTAGAAGGCGATTCGAACTCGACGAACCCTACACATGCCCATGCGACAACGTATCGCTCGAAACGCGAGAACATATCTTGGTACACTGCCCCAGGTTCGAACGCTGGAGGTACGGTTTGAGAGAGGTCTCCAGAGATATCGTTCTCTCAGAGATCCTTGGCACCGACAAGGGCATCGAGGCCCTTGAGAAGTTCCTCCGTCGATCCAAAGCCTTCAGCAGACCATCCGAACGGCCGCATCCAACACCAGATCAACATGAACCCAATGTCGACAATCATCCTCACCCTGTCGACAACGGCTAACCCCGCTGCCTTCGTCGATTGCCTCCCCACTCATTGAACCTACTTACTTAACACTTCAGCTATACATAAACCGCATGATACACCTCAGTAGGATATCCTAGAGGGCTCGCCGCACAACCCAGACGCGTAGCGCTGTTTCGTAGAGTTAGTGTAGGACACTTTTTCACTTATCCCTTCTTCGCCCTATTCTCTCTCTTCGTTCCATTACGCTACGAACCTTTCTTAGCGCCGTTACAGTAGTATAGGCAGCTTTAAATAGAGTCAAAAAAAAAAATAAAAAAAAAAAAAAAAAAACTCCTCATGGAGTGTTGACGAGCGGGTCATACCCTGTGTATTACGTGTTTGATCGGAAGCGTTACTTTGCGGACTCGGACCTGTGTGCCCACTTGTAATCTTCCACCACACCATCAGGTCAACCTCAGCTCGAGCCTCGAGAGAGGCGCTTATCGCGCTCCATCTTGGGGACCAGAACCACTGGGTCCACAACCTTCGATTCTTCGAAGCTTTCCGCACTGTGTTACTTACATAACAGGAAGACCTCGGGATATGCAGTCACGAGGGAAGGCGTTGTGCTGTGTTCTGCCTTGAAAAGAGCTGTGCCTGTCCATTTCAACATTTGGCAGTTCTCCTAGTCTACCGCTGATTTCCCATCCTGCCCAGCCCCACTCAAGAACATCGTAACTCCTCTGCGAGATGGACGGGTTTCGTAGGGGGTCTATTCAATGTCTTGGGATGGCACAGGGCTTCAACGGTCCCGTTCATTCCCTTTTAACGACCTCTACGAGTCCGACCCTGTCAAGAAACTATTCACGGGAGGAGCCAGGTTCAGCTCTGGGCGCGACTAGCTATTTTCCGGACGCCCACGATTTCCATATCTCGACTATGAACATCAGCAACAGTACCGTGAACCATGTGGGGCATTCGAAGTCTGTCATCGATTGTACGAGCGTGGTTTCCTCTCTCCACTCATTCTAATGGTGTTCATTCAGACCTGGAGCCCCATATCGCGCATGGCGCAGCTCACAGCTCGGCCGAACGATGCGATGCCCCGAAATGTCATCCAGACACAAGGAGAGCCGTCCAGGAGGAGATCGTTGGTTGGATAACTTACGGCGATGGGGATGCCCTGCCGAAAAGGATGATGTGGCTTAGCGGCCCAGCGGGCGCAGGGAAGACGGCTATCGCTGGATCCGTTGCAGAAATATGCCAGGAGCGCGCGCTGCTAGGGGCAACTTTCTTCTTCTCTTCCTTCTCAGCGTCGTTGGATAGGCGCTCAAAGCGAGGCTTCGTGGCAACGCTTGCCAGTCATCTTGCGGAACATCCTTCCCTTCATGCATACAAGACTCAGCTCCTGGAGGCACTCCATCTCTACCCAACGATATTTCAAAAGTGTCTGAAAGAACAGGCAGAATGCCTTCTCCTCAGACCCTTCACGACGATTGGGTGTCAAGACCTGTTGGATAGGTTCGTTTGGCCAAAGGTTATCATCATCGACGGCCTGGATGAAGTGAAAGCGGTCCAACACCACGACGCGAGGAGAGAAACAGTGGTTATGGGAAGAGAAGACGATGCGGACCAACTTGAGATCCTCAATGTCCTTCTTACCCTTGCCAAACATCCCACCTTTCCGTTTTGCATTTTCGTCGCCAGCCGTCCTGAGCGCGCCATTGAAAACTTTTTCTCGAGTGCCGCTCAGGGCTGTACCCTCAGGCTCTTCCTCGACTCCAAGTATGAACCTGATGTCGACATCGAGCGGTTTCTATGCTCGAGGTTCGTAGATGTTAGACGTCGGTATGGCATCTCTGAGAGCACATGGCCGGGACAGCCCGTGATTGATCTGCTCATTGAGATGTCTTCAGGGCAGTTCATAGTTCCTGCCGTTGTCCTCCGTTATGTGGAGTCTGGGCCTCCTCAACGGCAACTGGATGAGATTATCAAGCTGGGAAGGGCGAAGACAGCGACGAACAACCCATTCGCGATGCTCGATGCGGTGTACACACATATTTTCGATCGGAGCCCAGACCCTCTCTTGGTGGCGAACTGGATACGCTGCATTGCCTCTTTCCGGGCTCTTGGATCACTGTCTGAGGGGAACTCTCTCCCTTCATTCTTCTGGAAACATTTTCTCGAGGACACGGAAGGAGAGTACAGCTACATCTTGACTCCCCTCTTGTCCCTTCTTTCCCTTCCACCGTCCGACGATCGCCGTTCCCCCATCACACTCTATCACAAATCTCTGAACGATTTCTTGTCCTCCGAAGTTCGTTGTGGAAGACTCTATTCGGATGAAAAATCTTCGAAGTCGTTCGCAGCAGGGAGATGCGTCCTTGTTCTTAAATGTGCGTTGTGCTTCCACTGATTCAACGACCGGATAGATTTACTCATGTGCATCGTGCATTTCAATGCTTCAGACAAAGGACCCGTTCTTCCTGTTCTATCCTCAAGCGATCTACGCTACTTTTTACAGGTGTTCCTGCGCGCTAGTCCCCTGTTCCAATGGAACATGCGGCCCGGAGCTCTAGCACCGTTCCTTGGCAATCTGTGCGAAGATTCGAAGGCTGAGCTCGCCGATTGCGACGTGACATGGTGGACTCGGTTTATTTTGACAGACGACCTGGCCGGAGCTGAAAATCCCATCCTAAAGTCGGATGGTCCGTTGGACTTAGACTTCCCGGCGGGTATATACTGCGGGGTTCACAGTCAATTGGTGAGCTCCCCAAATAAATAGTCTAGTGGGCGACGCTGATACACGGTAATTGCGCAGTGCAACTCGAACCTCGATTGGAAGGTTTCGGGTCCCTACAGTCCTTATTGTCATCCAGCCTGCACGCGCTGGAGAAGAGGGATAATTGACGAAGCAAGAGCGCTCGGATGGTGTATCCATGAGCTAGAGCGATTACAGCCTTTTCGATTGTCGGACCTGGCTTTCTCTCTATTCTACGCGGCGTTCAGACGGCCCTGCAACTGGAATGGTCGATCCATCCCCCAGTGCGCGATATGTCAGCGTCCGGGGAGACCCACAACAGCGAGGGTAGGACCGGCCACCGACACCAACGCCAACACCCCGGTAACCGGGAGGGGTCCACAGAATTTCGATAGGAGTTTGAGCCAACGGGTGCCCAACCTACTTTTCGACATCGACAACATTCGGTCTGGCGGCCGATGGCGATGATGACCTACTGCAGGCCCTTGTGATGTGGTGAAGGGGAGGCTCGATCGCCGGCAAGCGATGCGGTGAGCTCAATCATGTTGGTACTCATTTCAATCGTATACCACAGCCCTTCCACCACCCATCAGCCGGTGCTCGGGTGCACTAGCCTACGTTTCAATTCAATCGGGACCATGTTCACCTCTCTACGCATATATTAAGCGCCCATAGTCACGCGATATCCACGCGTTCGCCTCGTGCCAGATAATCTCGGTCGAGAATTTGTATACATGACTCGCACTACGGATGGCGCAGCTTCTTACTTCTCTCTCATCCTGTATGCGCCACAGCTGCCAGAGGAACAATGTCCTTTCCAGATGCTGCGGGGAGATCCACTCCCTGGGTTCAACGGGGAGAGCGCTACTTTGAGACTGTAGCTTTCAAGGTGCTCCGCTTGCATGTTGTGGTTGAGGTTCAACAGGCGTCTAATCGATCGTTATGTTTCGCCAGGTCGAAGGGGTTGTACACCGCATTCCCAGGCATGGTTTGGAGGAGTGCTCAACGGTCTTCTGCGACATGTTTTCGATACCTCAAGCCCAGAACAAATCGGCGGGTGCTAGAGAGGGCGACACGGATGAGAACCCGATTACGTTGGTGGGGTGTACGAATGAGGAGTTCAAGTGTTTGATTGATGTTCTGTACCCTCTGTGAGCCATGGTCCATCTATCACTTGACAAACCCTGCATATGTCGGCGCTAGCTAACTTCCAATGCCCAGTTTGGGAGAAACTCCCCAGCTTTCCAAGGAGGAATGGGCAGGTGTTTTGAAACTAGCAAGGCTTTGGGATATGCCTCGGGTGTGTAACGTTCCGCCGGGCCATGCAATCAATTGCGGAAATTGGCTCACACCCCGGTCGTAGGTGGCGAAGCTTGCAATTGATAAGATCTATAGCTTCAGCTTGAAACCGGTAGAGAAGATTAAGCTCGGAAAGGAGCACGGTGTCCCGCAGTGGCTCAAGGAAGGGTATACCAGCCTGGTGCAAGATCTCTCCCAAACATCCTTGTCCGAAATGGCGAGCTTGGGATCAGACACCGCGTTTCGCATTATGTGGGCGAGAGACGAGTTACTAGTAGCACGGGCACAATCCCCATCAACGGGAAAAGACGGGTATTGGATCGACTCGAAAGGCCTAATCTGCACTTATTGTAGGGTTCATGGGAGCAATACTGTGTGGAATCCTAGCACAAGCACCTGTGAGAATTGCGGGAGGTACCCCGAAGACAGCTACTACGGTTTACAAGTTGCCGAGAAAGCGGCCCTGAAGGCGACAATGCCTGCTCAACCCAATCTGGAGAGCGTAACAGACAAGGTCTTGGAAGTCTTCAAAGAAGAGTTTGAGGAGGCGGAGCGGAGGAATGCATAGATGTCGGTAACGAGCATGTATGTGCGACATCGCAGAGCTGGAGCGGAAGGTGAAGACTTGGATGGTCTCAAGCTTGTGTCTGCTAGTCACCGCAAAATGACACAGTATCTTGCCAGTTTGAATGTGGCCCTAGGAATTACCACTTGAGGAGTGAGGTACCTCTTTGACTGAAAGCTACGAACCATTGGCCGACCGTCATTTGTGGCCATATCCGACAGTGTCAACGGATCGCGTTGAACCCAGCTGCTAGTTCTTGCAATAGGTCGAATGACATCCAAAACGGTGGGAAAAGTATGGCCCAGTCAAACATGTAATTGAACGAGTTCGAGATGATTCAGTCAGACGAACGTGTGCCCCGTTTGCTGTAACACGCTCCTTTACGGTTCAATATTAATCAACCCCGCTCACACTTCCTGGCGGAGCAGGTTTAGAGTGGCAATTCGCTTGAGGGCTGTCGATAAGATGGTGGATGAACTGCTTGGCCAAAAAATTAGGGAGGCCGCGAGCCTGAGGAAGGGCGCGATCGGCGAGTAACATGTACATAGCATAGCGGTGTCCCATCGCAGTCAAAAAGCGCCATTCTCGCCGCACTGTTCAAAGTAAATCGATGCTGCAGTTGGCAATCGCGGTAAAGGGCGTCGCCTGAGCGTTCAGATGTCAACAGGCCCGAGAGGGAGCATGTGCGGAGTGGTACGAGACGAGCGTTGCATTGAACCAAGCACTGTCTCGTACGAACGAGATTAACGCAGTGGCAAGCGAGGGGACCGTGTGATGCGCTGTTCGTAAAAGCCTCGAAGCGCCTTTCGAGCTGTATTTCGGTAGGTACTATCCAGGATTCAGAGAGAAACAAGGATAGCGGAGGATCATTATGCAAGCCGCCAGGCAAAGTCGTACTTTGCTCTGTCGTCCGGTGAACGTGTCAGAACAAAACTGAGTGTCCGCAGAGCGATTTAACTGGCGGGGGAGATGGAGCATGCTGCACAGGGACGCTTTGCAGGCAGCACGCTGGAGAGCGGGCGCGGTTCTCCTTTGGATCCACGGAGCGGAAGAAAGAGTAAAACACCTCCAGTCGTCCCAGTCGGAGGAGTGGAGGTGCGTAACTCGTTGGCATAGCAAAAGGGGTGCCTAAAGCCTATCGACGAACCCAAGGGCGAGCACCTCGGGAACTTGCCGCAGAGTCAGAGTCTGAGATCGGAGCGCCGATTCCCGAAAGCTTTCTTGGAGGCCGTGTAGCGGCAGCCTTGAAGTATGTTGGAAGTTGGAATGCGAATGAGCGTACCAGCAGGAGGCTACGCTAGGACGATGGGCTCGCTGGGTACAGTTGGTCCGCGGGAAGACGAACGAGCTCCTGGAGTCACAGGAAATTTTCGGTATTTGGATTCTAGTGTGGTCCTGAGACGGCTACGTGGTTGGTGATAAAGCCTAATCCTATGCGGCGCTGGGAGGTGCTGGTGAATAAGCATGGGAGGCTAGATTGAGAGTGAATGCCAGGTTGTGGTTCGAGAAGAAGGAGCGCGCCATAAAAGACTCCGACCTTAGGGAAAATGGACGAACGGCAAACGCCGGAACGCACCTCTCTTGTCTCTTCCCCTCATCATATCCTCTCTCCCTTTCCCTTCAACGATCACCTCGTAGCGTTGTAGGATGTTCCTCCGAGAAGTCTTCGCGACGTGGCTATAAGGGCCGAGTTTGGACTCTGGAGCCCCACAACCAAAGGCGACTGTCAATTCCGCCGCGACAGCCACAGGTTATTATCACCAGGCCACGTCGACTCCTTCCAGCCATGTACACACCTCTCTTTCTGACTTGCTTCAACCAAGGATGCCGTACACACCACGTCCGCATCGAGGCTCGCTCGTGCGATGGGTTATCAGCGCCTGAGTGTCTGTCAACCTGTGACACCTTTCTCGCCAAGTTGCACCCATTCCCTTTTCTGCTGGGCCATTTGCAACCCATCTTCGCCGCTTGCGCGTGCTCCTGGAGGGCGCCCTTACTTCCCTCGGCCGTTTTTCGGTGGTTAGAGTCGCGAGATCTCTGCATTCAGTGAACCCTGCTCTAAACCTATTCCCACCAGTGGCGCGTCGTTGCCGATTGAATGGTGGTAACTGTTACTGAATAGCTCCACTTCCTTTCCCTATCCTCAGGATCTCAACTTCAGTTCCGCCCCCACCACCGCATGCTCAGATTAAACGTATATATATTAGGCGCCCATGATCACGGGGTGTCCATGAGTTCGCCTCGTGTCTGATTATCTGCGTTAGGACATCTATATATTATAATATAACTTGGTTACGCTCATGAACGAAGTGAGTCCCTCTCCCTTTCCGCCCGCCATCAGCTGAAGTTGCAGCGAGATGCCTATTCTTCAGGATTCTGCCGTCAGTCCAGCTTCAGCTATTCAACGTGGAGAGTGCTACTTCGAAACCGTCGCTTTCAAGGTGCCCCTATCTCATTGCTGTGCATTCGACCTACAGGCGTTCTAATCGATTGTTGTGCACATTTTTTTTAGGTCGAACGAGTTGTGTACCGTGTACCTAAACACGGCCTGGAAGAGTGCTCATCTGTTTTCCGTGACATGTTCTCACTACCTCAAGGCGAGCCAAACGCGCAGGGAACAACGGGTATGAAAGAAGGTGACAGTGATGAGAACCCAATCACGTTGGTTGGGTGTACGATCGGAGAGTTCAAGTGCCTGATCAACGTTTTGTACCCACTGTGAGCAAGATGTCGCTCAAACCATCCGTAGGTCGCCTGCTGACCTTCAACTTATGCCCAGCTTAGGAAAGATTCCACAGCTTTCGAAAGAAGAGTGGGCTTGTATTGAAGCTCGCAAGGCTCTGGGATATGCCTGTCGTGGGTATCACGTTTGAGACCACGCTGACGGCGTCTAAAGGATGTAAGTTTTGCTCACAAACGATCGCAGGTGGCGAAGCTTGCGATTGAAAAATTGAATGGGTTCAGCTTGAACCTACTTGAGAAGATCAAGCTTGGGAAGGAGTACGGTGTGCCGCAGTGGCTCAGGGAAGGCTATACCAGCTTAGTGCAAGACATCTCGCAGACGTCCCTATCTGAACTCGCCAGCCTTGGGACCGATACCGCTTTCCGAATTATGTGGGCAAGAGACGAACTCGGGGCTTCACAGTCCAAGACATCCAAAGCAACAGGATACTGGGTGAATGCATCCGAGTTAATCTGCGGACATTGCAGACATTATCAGGGCATAATTTTCGTTGTACGAGACCTCGGTGCACCCTGCCTGCGGTGTGGCCAAGACCCCGCATCATCTGGTCTTGGCGTCAATATCACCAGTGTGGCTTCCATGCTCACAGCCGCCTCTCGTAATAACTCATTGGAGACGATAAAAAGGAAGGTTGAGGAGATTTTCAAGGAAGAGCTCGACGATGCGGAGAGGAAGGACGATGGGTGAAGGTTTGATAGTGCACCAGGGAGCCTTAGTAGCCGACAGACCTTGAATTCAGTACAGACGGATTTCTCGCAGCCTATGCACATCCCATTGCCACATACTATCCATATATCCAGTACTTATGATGCCCTGTACCACCTTGCGAGCGCATGAAATCGATTTGTGCTTGACGATCGACTTGGACACCAGATACTCTGTTCCCTTCCCGGATGCGGACCAAGGGTTCATGCCCCAGGAGAGCAAGGCGCAATATTGTCCAGCTTTTGCAATCAACCACTCAATTCAGGGTTGGTGGTGATCAACCGACCACACAATTCTGTGCGGGCATCAGGTACTCTGATTCTGACGTTTTCTCCGAGCTCAACTTGAAATGCAATCGGCGAGAAGGTGGAGGAGACATTTGGCGAGGATTTAAAAGGCGCGGAGAGTTGGAACGCGTCAGCGAGTAGTCAAGCCACACACATCAGGAATGTATTATGGAATCGGGCACGCCCATGTACAAAATCGGGCAAGCTAAGACGGACCAGGTTCAGTTTATTTTCCTCGAAGGATCATGGTGCGTTGCTAGCCAGGGGACTTTCTGCGAGGCAGGCTGAGAGTCAAGATGTGTACGAGTTGGTCGCGAGACGACTCCAACTATTTGAGAAAGCGTGTGGAAGTCAGTCAATCAAATGTGTAATACCCGTTCGAGATAACCCTGTCCGGCCAGAATAGGCGCCCGCACAGCAGGTCACGAGAACGTTTCGAGGCATTCATTGTTTGGTTAAGGGCTTATCGTCCGTTTTCCGGTTCACAGCACAATCCGACATCCCCTTCGTCCCCGACAGCAGATCGAATCCTCATGCCAGGTCCCCCGCAAACTGATGCTGGACGCTCCGCTTCTCGGAGCAGCAAGTACTACTTCGAGGTCGTGGTACTCGAGGTGCATAGACTCGAGATCGTGGTTGCGATACATAGATAGCTGATCCCAGAGACTCCTAGGTAGAAGGAACGCTGTACCGTGTCTTGAAGCAATGGGCGACAAGCTGGTTTTCAAAGCTGCCTCCCACCTCTGAAAAGGAGGGAAATGGTGATGGTGCTACAGATGAGAATCCGATAAGACTATCCGGCTGCACGAAGTCCGAGTTTGAGGTCTTGCTCGAACTGATGATCCAGAGGTGTGCATACCCCCTGCAATAGCCTTTCAGCTCTCAAAGGAGCCGTATTTAACAGTGAAAAGTCCGGTGTTCCGACTTTTTCCAAGGAAGAATGGATTGGAATCTTGAAGCTAGGGAGACTGTGGAATATGCCGAAGGTTCGTGCCCACTGTGTCTGTTCGTTATCTCTGTTTCACTAACAATGCGGACTAATAGGCTGCATCGCTAGCTATCGAAAAGCTGAGCACCCTTACGAAGAGTCCTATCGAGAAAATTCAACTGGGAAGAACCTTTTCAGTATCCAGCTGGCTGAAGGACGGGTATACCAAGTTAATCGGGGATCATGAAGACGACATAACGTTTGAGGAATATCGAGTCTTAGGGCTTGAAGCCATGAACCGCATCCTCTTGGCAAAAATCAAGCTGAAAAAGAAAGCCGAAACTGCGTCGGCCAACCGGACGGAATTCTACTGCGAAAGGTGCATTTCGGGCAAAAGAGGTTGGTCAAAAGTAGCTGAGAATGCAACCAACTGCACCCAGTGTGGTGGCTCGCTTAGTAGTGGGGGGACAGTCATATATGTCTATCGGCCTCACACATCATGGAAGTCGTGCACTGCTCTGTTCGACTCCGAGTCTGCTCTTGTCAATGGCACCGATAAGGAGGTGGCGGAGCTGTTTGGCGAAGAGATCAGGGAGGCAGAGAGGAAAAGTGTGTGCAATGGGTAATTGACAAACATACTGTACACCAAAGTGTAACACGAGCGGCGCCTATTTAGAAGTTGATTACTCTTGAAAATTTCCTTAGGACGACAGCAGATTATAGTAGTAACGCACTATGTTCCGGCCTTCCTCTCGATGAGCAGGCCTGGTCACGTACTTCGGAAGAAGAGTGAAACCGTCCCAACCAAAGCGAGAACAAGGGCGCCAACAACACAGGCGCTCTGTGTGGTCTCTCCATTGACAGATATCAGAACAGGATCGTTTCATGTGGTCAGTTTGCAGCCCTACTTGGACGTTCGCCTGATTGGTGAATCAAAGGCGCGGTTGGAACCAGAGTTACTCCCAGAAACTCTTCACTGCGAAACCCAGTGTGAATAACTCCAGTTTTGCGAACGTCAGCGTCCAGATAAGATTGAAAAACCTCTGGTAAGGGTACGGAGTATACGAGATCCACGTCCAAAGTTCGTTGGAGTGGGCTTGACACTGGCAGTCGCTCAGCGGGGGTTGGTTGTGGAGTATCGTCGTCCAAGCCATTGGGAATGACCACACTTGGCTCCATCGTTCGGTAAATGCATCAGAGCAATAAATTTTGGTGGTGGACAGAGTGATTTGGCTTGCGGAAGAGATGAAGGGAGCGCCCAAAGCGCATCCCAGTCGACGAACCCAAAGGGAGAGCCGCAGAGTTCGGCCGATTTCAAGGGAGAAGGAACGAGCTCTGGGGGTCAACCGTAACAGAATATTTTCGGAATTTAAGTCTAGTGCGATCCAAGAGTGGTTGCATGGCTGGCGACAACGGAGGTGGGCAAGGAGGCTCAGCGCTCAGCGACTGAAGGCATTCAAGCAGTCACCAAAGTGCGGTAGTGAACTCGAAATTTGGCAGCGAACTTGAACTTGGGCCAAAAAGATTCATGTTATCGATGTCGCTGGCATGTCACTTTCAGCATAAGGACGCGAAACCGGTTGAGGGTGGATGCCAGGTCGTGGTTCGCATTGTCGGGAGGTATCGAGAATCGAGATGGTGGCCGTTATCATTATCAAGAAAAACAATTCCAAACTCCGACTTCGCATCTTTCCTCCTCCCTCCCACCCCTCCCGCCCTCCTCCCACCTTCTCCCTAAGCTGGCGCCCCACCACCGACGGTTCAATGGTCTAGTTGGTTATGATTTCTGTCTCACACCGAGCCCGCCTCTTCCCGACGGGTTAGGAAAGGCGCACAGAAGGTCTCCAGTTCGAATCTGGGTTGAACCAGTTTTTGCTCGTCTATGCTCTCGGATCTTGAAGAGATTCTATGTTTTTCTAGATGAGAAGGTTCAAGAATCGACACACAGGAGGGGAGGTGCATGCGGGCGTCTGTGTCGCAGGGCGGCTAATCCGGTACGAACATTAGAAGTGGGCTTGCCAGGCGAGCGTCGCCCTCGTCGGTCTATCCAAGCCACGTAAACACGCCTTGGCATGCTCCTTCCCGTACTCCCCCTTCTTCCAGGGTTCCACCGGTACATGCAATCACCTGAGCATGCTAAATGAAACGATATGAAGCAATCCTAGGTCTACGATTAAGCGTGCGCGTGAGTGCCCTTTTCTATCCTCCTCCTCTGTCCGTTGATGAATAGTGTCCAATGTTCCAGTCCGCGCTCAGGCTGCACAGCAACCCGACATCTATACCCTTCTTCCATACCTTCCATGTCCTTTCCATCTATTGCCTTGTCTAACGTCCCTGTGTGCCCCTCGACCTCGACCCCCACCCTTCTTTCATAACTTCGGCCCTCTTCAACCCACCCCCAGCTTTTCCCGCACCGCAGTCACGCGGCGCAGTTATCCTTTCCCCAGCCATCCACGCCCACCTCGCGCCGTAGACTCAGTCTCAGTATGGAAGCCTAAGGAGAAACGCCATCCGGAAGAACAACCTCAACTTCTCGGCAACCCCATAAACCGATCCCACTTGGCCATACACGAGTAGCCGTCATAATCTACGAGGTAGACGCCATCCCATGTTCAGACGAAAGGAGTTGGATGAAGGAAGACCGAACGCACCAAAACTCTTCTCGGGATCACACCCACACCTCCCATCCCTCCAATTCGTACCTAGTTTCGGACAATGTGTGTACGGGTTATGTTCGTACCTATCTCTCTTGTATCAGCATCGCTCCGCCTTTCCCTTTCCCTCTCTCTCTTTCTCTCCGTTCCTGGTTCGTTCAATCGAATTCGTGGCCCGCTCTAAGCTTCCTACGTATACAATCCAGGAGGCACGACGTGTCCCTTCGATGGACCACAACGCACCGGAGCGGTCTCGCATGCCCCAACGGAGAACGAACGACAAAGAAAGAGGATGGAAGAGAAGGTGAAAGAAAGGAAGACTCACCCAATCTCATCGAAGAAATGCACCTGCGTCCGGTTCAAGAACAGCGCAGCAGCAATACTATGCACAGGCGCGTCTCCCCATCGCTACATGCATATGCGAGTTGTCAGTCAGCGAGCCGTTCTTCAATAGTCTCCAGTCAGAGAGGCAAAGCGCTTCGGAGGGAAGAGGGGGTGGCGAGGAGTATCAGGAGAGGCGAGGCGAGGTGAGGGAAGTAGGTTTGGGAAGAGGGAGGGAAGCAGGGGCAATGTGCGAGAGTGTGTGTGCGTGCGTCCCGGTACTCCTCCGGCTCCCAAACCCAAACCCAAACTCAAACTAGACGCTCGGTCCCGGGATGACAACCTCAACACGAATACGAGGTAGGGCTTGAGCGTAACTCCAGCCCCAAACTCTTTCCCCCGACGAGTCCTCGTACTCAACTTTAACGCCCTCACACCCAACTCCTAACCCAACTCACCACCCCATCCCCCACCCCTCCCTCTCTCTTTAACTATCCCTCTCCTCGAACGCACTCAAACGAACAAACAACGAACGAACAAACAAACAAAGAACGAAGGAAAGAGGAAAGAGGAAAGGAAAGCGGGGAACGCACCTCATAATAAAACCCACCCTTCTCATCCAAATACTCGAAAAACCTCATGTACGCCTCCGAGCCAGAAATCCATGTCGGCGATTTCGAAGTTTGACCAGACTACTCGTGTTTGAGGGGTGCGAGTGAGGCGAGCAGAGTGAGCACGCGAACGGGAGGGATGGTCGAGCCCGCGTCGGCGAGTGAGAAGGATGGGGGGAGAGGGGTGGGTCGACGTTCCTGAAGGGTGGATGGATTCGTACGTCGCGTCATGAGTTCTTCCCCTTTCGCACTCCCTGCTCCCTCCTAACGTCGCTCGACCACTTGAAATAATCGCATCGATACTGCGGGTCGACGTGTTCCCTTAATCTCTCGGATTTGCCTTTGTCGTAGCCCGGTCCTACAGGTCTGTATTATGTCATAGTCAGTTACCCATTAATGAGAGGGAGGGTGAAGTAGATACAAAAAGGGTGAAGGAAATACAGAGAGAAAGCGAGGGGAAGTGGGACCGAGGTAGGAGAGCGAGGCAGGGCAAGAGAGGCAGGGAAAGCCGTAAGGCGGGTGAGAGGGACTAAGAGGAGGGAGTAGGGGAGAAGGAGGGAGTAAATGGAACGTGGAAGAGAGGGAGTAAAGAGAACGTGGATGAGACAGAAAAGAAACAAGCGCACCTCGAACATATAAAAAACTTCTTCCCCTTATTCAACCCAGGCTTATTCACGGTATACTCTTTCGCCGGCTCGTTGTGCCCACGACAGAGAGGGGGTTGGGTCGGGGCGAGGAGGGACGTCCAGGCGTCTTTCGCGTTGGTCTTAGCCTTGGGTTTGGATTTGGAATTGGAGTTGGAATTGGAATTGGAATTGGAATTGGGATTGGAGATTTCGTTCCGTTTGGTGTGCGTGGAGGGTGGTGGAAGAGGAGAAGGAGGGGAGAAGGAGGAGGAGGATTGGGAAGACGATGGGTGAGAGGGAGAAGGGGGTTCTTGGGA
>JANDKE010000548.1:5092-23408 GCA_027627275.1 Coprinellus aureogranulatus | reverse complement strand
GGATTTCGCGGTGGTGGTCCTCCTGGACGTGGAGGGTACGAACAGGGAGGGTACGACATCGCCCATCGACGCCCGGGGCCTTTGATTAATGACATCTTTATAGCATCTTCCGAGCAGGACCCGTCGAGATTGACTCTCGTTTGAAAGACAACTCACAGGACTCGGTCATCGCGTCTTTGAGGTCCCTTTCCATCGCGGACAATGATCTGCCCATCCGCCCTGGTTTCGGCACCCAGGGAAAGCAAATCAAGTTGCGCGCCAATTTCTTCCCCGTGAAGGTTCCCAAAGGCCCCCTCCACGAGTACGACATCGCAATTACCCCAAAGGCAAAGGAGTTGCCTAAACGTATCAAGCGTCGCATTTTCCAGCTTGCTGAGAAGACCCCGGACTGGACGAGCAAAGGGNTGAAAGGCTCTGTCGCCCATGACCATTCCGCGAAGCTGATCGCGGCCAAGATCTTGCCCCAGCCGCTCACCATTGAAATCCCTTTCTACGATGAGGATGAAGAGCCGCCCAAGGCGGGCGCTGGCAAGCACTACACCATGGAGATCAAGTACATTCAGCCTCTTGACACTGGTAACCTCGTCAGGTGAGTGGCCTCTCGAGTGGCACGATGCAAAGNATGCTGATACTACCTGCCCAAGCCACCTGGCTGGCCAGCCTAANTACCGCGACTACGATATTCTTCCCGTAGTCTCTGCACTNAACCTCATCCTTGGGGCTCACCCCAANCGATCTGACGGACCTGGAGTTATGGTAGGCAGGAATCGCTGGTTCTTCAAGAACCCCAACGAACAGCCCTTCGACCTCGGCGTTGGCCTCGAGGCGTGGAAAGGATTCTATTCTTCTGTTCGACCCGCTCACAACCAGCTTCTCGTCAATGTCAANGGTGACTATTNTCNATCCCTTTGAGCGCGTCGTGTTGGCTGACAGGTGCTCGCACAGTGTGNTACAACGGCCTTTTATACCCCTGGCAATCTTGCCACTGCGCTNCAAGTGTTCCAAAGAANCACTTTTGGTGGAAGGCCTACGGCTTTCGTGAAAGGAGTTCGCGTTCAAACCACTCATCTTGGATACAGGAAGACTGTCAAAGCAGTCTCCAACAAGACTGCCCGCACCCACAGGTTCAAGGTTGAAGAGTTCAACAACCAAGAGATGAGTGTAGAAGAGTACTTCAAGCGCAGTAAGTCGCGTTGTATCNACNTTGTGAGCGCGTCGCTCACGAAACGCACTAGAGTACCGAAAGACGTTGCAGTACCCCGACATGCCGTTGGTGGATGTAGGCGGTGCGAAGCAGAACCTGCTTCCCGCCGAACTTTGTGAAATCCTTCCCAACCAAGCCTTCAAGGGCAANCTCACGGATGACCAGACCGCCCAGATGATCAAGGTCGCCGCGAANCCGCCCAACATCAACGCGCAGTCCATCGTTGGCCAGGGTATCAGAGAGCTTGGCTTCATGAACGACTCCGTACAGCTCAACACGTTCGGAGTTTCCGTTTCGTCAGAGATGGTTGTCGTGCCCGCTCGCAGGCTTCCCAATCCGGATGTCCCATTACGCAACCAGTAAGGCCCAAGTCGATGACAAGGCCAGCTGGAACCTCCGCAANGTCAAGTTTACCAGGGCGCCCGATTGGATAACTGGGCTGTCCTCGTCATTCGTGATGGTGGGAGGGACGACTTTGAAAGGCCTGACGACCCTGGCCTCCAGGCTATCTATCGTGGCCTGGCCCAAATGTGCAAGCAGAGCGGCATGCAAGTGGGCGCTAATGATCCAAGGGTCATCGCTGCGAACTTGCCGAGGAAGGACTCCCAAAACGACCCTACCAGGCAGGCGGCTATCGCTGCTATCGAGGGCGCTCTGAAACGGAGTGGTAACAAGCCGACAATCGCCCTCGTTATCCTCTCAAGCGGTGACAAACACGTCTACGCTGGCCTCAAAAAGCTGTGTGATACTATCTTGGATCTGCGTAAGTGTTGTCTTCGCTTTATGATGATCAGTATCTTACTTACTTTGCAATAGCTACTGTTTGCGCCCAGTCGCAGAAGATTCGCAAAGAGAAGGGTGAGATCCTGCCATCTTTCTTTCCTTACATAGAGTACTGACGCTTTTACAGGTCAATTGCAGTACTTTGCAAACCTAGCCCTCAAGTTCAACATGAAACTTGGCGGTGTCAAGTACGTTTGTCGCTCAAGGTGCACTGGAAGGACAGATGACTAACTTATATACCTTGAAGCCACACTCTCGACAAAGACAGCATGGCTTGGTTCAAGCAAAAGCCAACTATGGTGGTTGGCATCGATGTCACTCACCCTGGACCCGGCAGTGTCAAGGGGACCCCGTCAATCGCAGCAGTCGTTGCTAGCGCCGATCCCGAGTACTCCCAATTCCCTTGCAGTATGGAGATCCAGGAAAGCAAGAAAGAGGTTCGTGTCTCATTGCTCTCGCTGGTGAATACAAGCTCATGTTGACCTAGATGGTAACCAACCTTCATACCATGATGGGGGAGCGTATCGCTCTGTTCCATCGCAGGAACAAAGTATTGCCTGAGCGCGTCTTGGTGTACCGTGATGGTGTTTCTGAAGTACGTTCTCGCGTCCCTCCTGGCACGGGGTGGTAATACTAACGTTACAACTTAGGGCCAATTCAAGACCGTCATTGACGAGGAGTTGCCTTTGATCAAACAGTCTTTCCGCAAGTTCGACAAGCCGGGCAAAGTTTACAATCCTACGCTCACAATTGTCATCTGTGGCAAGCGTCATCACACTCGCTTCTACCCCACGGACCCTGCGGATGCAGACAACAACGGAAACCCAAAGCCTGGCACTGTCGTGGACCGCGGTGTTACGTCCATCTACCACTTCGATTTCTTCCTCCAAGGTGGGTTTCCTTCTATGCCCTTCTCTGGACGTGGCTGACCTCTCGATTCCAGCTCATGGCGGGTTGCAGGGTACTACACGGCCCACTCACTATTTCGTTGTCCACGACGAGATTGGCTTCTCCGCCGATTCCCTCCAGAAGCTCACCAATGCCATCAGCTACATGTTTGCTCGTGCGACAAAGGCTGTCAGCCTTGCCTCCCCTGCATACTATGCAGATCTTGCATGCGAGCGTGGGCGCTGTTACTTGCATAGGCTTCTGCAAGGCTTCAGACAAGAGGGTACGAAGGCGAGTAGCGACAATCCTGATGAAGTCTGGAGGGAGGCAGCGGGCTTGTGGAATAATGGAGTCAGCGGAGCTGGCTTGAAGGATACCATGTTCTACCTCTAATTGTATACCTCGGCTCGATTAGGATACCATCTAGCGCGATCTTTCATCTATTCCTTCTGCACTTGTATTTTGCTTGTATTTGTATTTATTCCATGTATTTCCTCGTGTGATCTATACTCCTCCTGGTTAGAGGATTGGTCGTTTGTGCCCCTATGACTATGACTATGCCCCACCAAACGAAATGCGCCCGATGCGGCACCGACTCGGACGCGTCTGACGCGTGGGACCAACTTTCAACCACCTTCACTACTTCTCCTCATACCCCCACCATGGCGTCTGTCGTGGCTCGGCGCTTGGGCAGTTCTTGCAGAGCTAACCTGAGAAGTACAGTCGCTACATCTTTGAAATCCTCTTCGTTACAAACGCGCTCAGCGTTCACCGCTTCACGATACGTTGCCAATGGCCCAACAGCGAGTACCTCAGCCAACGCTGCCAAACCCTCGCCGCCCACCCAGGAGCCGACGAGCTCAGTAGGGGATAATGGCGCTTTGGAAGGTCCACTACCGCATTTCGTTGGGAGCGACGGCGCGACGGATTGGTCTCGCAGTTACCATGGGCTGTCAACGCAGGCTTTCTCTCCAGAAGTCTCCGAAATCCTCATGGCGCCCATCGTTCCTGAAGACGTTGAAATCAAACCTGGTGAGTCCTGAGAGTGACCCCCCTCTGAGCGTAAGCTGACGCCTCTCAAGATGGACTTCTGTACCTCCCCGAAATCAAATACAGGCGCATCCTGAACAAGGCGTTTGGACCTGGAGGATGGGGACTTGCGCCGAGGAGTGAGACCAGTGTTGGACCGAAGATTGTTAGTCGAGAGTATGCCCTAGTGTGCCAAGGACGGTATGTCTGCCTGACTCTGCTTGTTTGGGCCGCCCACCTGACCTCATGACCAGGCTAGTGGCGATAGCTCGCGGCGAGCAAGAGTACTTCGACCCCTCTGGTATTGCGACGGCCACCGAGGGTTGCAAGAGCAATGCTTTGATGCGGTGCTGCAAGGACCTTGGTATTGCCAGTGAACTCTGGTAAGTCAAGTTCGAAGCTGTTATCTCTCACAGAAACTGACAGACCACCAAGGGACCCCCGGTTCATCCGCGAATTCAAAGCCAAGGAGTGCGTTGAGGTGTACGCTGAGCACACGCCCACCAAGAAGAAGTAGGTTATCCTTGAGTTGTGCCTTTGACTGGGACTGACGAAGTTCAGGAAGAAGCTTTGGCGTCGGAAAGACCAGCCTCCCTTCGGTTTCCCTTACAAGGAGGACAAGGCGTATTAGACTTGCCATGATTGTTATACCCCCACTCCGTAGTACTATCTCAGAACGTCTGTAGCATTTAAAATCGATATATAGACCCCACTCAGCGCGATTATGAGGGACTGCACCCGCCTGCCTCCACTGGCACGCGACGCGTTTTTCGGCTTGACAAATTGGGTCAAACAACGCGACACGCGAAATGCACCTTTTGATGCCCTTTGACTCTGTTCCGCTCACTGCAATGACATGACTGCTCAGCCCTCCCTTATACCCTCAACATACCTGCCCTGCGAAGCATAGAAGAATAGGGTGCTATGGAATCCAAAGCTACGACTATGCTAGGCCCCGGAGAGGCCAAAGAAGATGCGCAATGGCAGCCTCAGGATCTCCTGTCTATGTTACGCAGTTTGCTCAATATTGTCACCAACGAAGCCATTTCAGTATACCCAACGTCGTCATGGGTGAGAATTATGGAGGGCGTGGCGGACGGAAACCTACTAGACATCCCCATACCGGGAAGCATGGAGTGGAACACGCTTGTGGACAAGATACGCTACACCGACGGCGCCCTCGACCTCGTTAGCGCTATTGTCATCCAGGAAGAGGATGTATATCGTGAAGCCAAGAAATTGGCGGAGAAAGTCGTATTTCGGTTGCTCAACATTGCGTTCTCGGTAGAGCTTTGGTTGGATCTGGACGTAGACGTCGAGCCTGGCCTTGCTTCGCCTGTCCAGCTGAAGGAGAAAGCCTTGAGGACGCTAGCTGCTGTTACACGCAGGATGAGTAGCGAGTTCTATCTTGAAGATATCATACAATCATCCTACGAGTTTCTTCGCCGAATGCCAACCCAGATCCTCGACCTCAGTCAAAGTGCGTTCACTTTCTTCTGCTGCGGCAATGGGCGGCTCACATTTAGGCCCCCCAGGTCTTCTTTCACCCACTTCCACATTCTCATTTCCCATCGTCATCCACTGGCCCAGCGGCGGCATTGAACAGTGGAAGAATATTGACGCCAAAGTGCCGGCAAGTATCGTTTCCTCTGGAGTTGCACGCCACTAAATTCCGTATTCCATACAGGAATTCTCCGTTGTTCTACACCGCCCATCGCATGCCCCAATTCTTGTGGCCTCCACCATGTGCATCCTCACCTTCGCCTTCTACCAGCCATCCCCACAATGCTACCTCCTTTATGACATCCGGAAAGGGCTTCTTGGCAGCCTCAAGTCTGTGTTCGACTACGCCTTGGGTCCCAGCTGGCAAGCAGCCAATGTCTCTCGTTGCGGAATACTTTCACGCATCTTGACTCTACTTCGGAACTTGCCAGCACAACCAACATCGGAAGTGTATGATACACTGGAGTATATGTCGACACGCCTCATGCAGGCTCGCATGAGCGGTGCACTAGATGGCTACCCCCACTTGGACGACGCTCTCAAAGACGCTTTTCAACTCACCTTTTCAAGCATCCTTCAAGATCCCTCGTCCTTGAGGCAACCAATCAATCCAGTCACAGACGCGGAGAAGTACCCTCAGGAATCAGGGCTAGTGGTAAGCGCTCGCCCTTCGGCTCCACAGGGCGCATGCTGATGGATTTTTAGTCCTTATGCATTGCGTATATCAAGACTCGTATCGCCAGCGCGGACGAGGAAACCCTCCGACTGATGGACCAGTGTGTTGGGTCGAAGCGACAGTCCAGAAGCGAACGCTCTTCGCAACGAGGTTCAGCAATTACCTNAGAAACCCGGCATATCCCAGTCACAGCCGCCAGCGNCGCAAGTCATACCCGGTAGACTNAAGATGAAAGAACACGTATGGCGGAGAGAGATCAAGCAACTCGTCGCCTCAATCATTTCTCCCGACCCTCTTGTTTGGATGGACGACGAGTTNAGACCCAACGAAGACCATTTCATCAGAAGGGTCTTGAATGATATTTGCGACAGGTTTTCGAGGTAGGAGGGTTCAATANNCTGGCAGAACGGAGACTGACCAGCGTCGAAGGCCGCCAGAGAAGGCAGACGAACAATCCCGGATTGCTCTCGCNCAGCAGCTCGCGCGGCTTCCATGCCTNCTAACGCTTTGCTCCGGTGAAAATTGCTTGGCCTTTCGGAAGCCNGGCGCGTTCAAGATGATGCATTTATACTTGCCAATTCTTGTGGCTTTGCTGCGTGGCGAGGCAGAAGAGGTCACTCCTCTTGTGAAAAGAGCAGTATTCAAGGCAATCTGCCCTATTCTACGTCATCGTAATGAGGAAGATCCCGGCCAAGATACNATGGATGTTTTGTACCGGGCCGTGGTGGACAAGGACCGCAGTACGCGCCTTCAAGCGGGGTGAGGCTAAGNGCTTCCTATCTTAAATGAAAAGAATTGCAGTTGACNTCACGTAGGAGTGCCATTCAAGCAGTCCTACAGGTGTATGGGTCTGACCCAGCGCCTGCAGGGAACGCGACTGTGAGCATATTTGACCGCCTGTATAATATAATCGACGCTGGCACCAAGCCCGTCAGAGAAACGNTGGTTGTCTCTGTTGGTAAGATGGGGATGTAAGGGCTTCTTTCCCTTCAAGTTGCGANACGAGACTCACCATTTTCGCAGGACGGATAACAACCAGATAGTAGGCAATGCGGTTTGCCTCCTNATTGCTCAACTTGGTCGACCGTCGGACATACTCATCCGTAGCTTGGCATGCACACAGGCTAGTTCTTTGCTCCAACTCTCCAAAGGCGTCTACTTAACACNGTGTNNAGATCCTTGCAATCGCGAACCATCGAAAGCAGTCACCACAGGCGCTACTCTTGCCTTACGGCGATCAGATAGTGCCCTTGGTTGTTAGTCGCCTCTGCTCCCAGCCCACAATGTTGCAGGAGTTGTGCAAGCTNATGGATATCGCTCCGATCGTCTTCCTGTCGATGAACNTGTCGAGGGCGGTGTCAGACTTATTGGTTCGATGCGACCTGCAGGGCTTGGATATGCTGGNGAAGATTCTTGATCGAGAACGTCATGCCCTTATTGTTGGCGAAAACTTGCACTTGAACCTGGCACCTATATTCCTGCTGAAGACTCCTGCGGCGACCACCAGGTCCATCAACTTCGTGCTTCAGATCCTGAATGAAGCATCCACAGTCAAGCTCGATCTCCGTCAAGTCCTGCCGGGGTGCACGACGGCTCTCCTCACGGAGATTGTCATTATGATGGGGCGACTATGACACGGGAGTCAACGAACTGGTAGGTCACATCCTCCCAATCTCGNTACTACGCCGGCTAACTGGCCCAGGCCAAAGCTGCTGTCCGGAAAGTCGAGACTGCTTTGAAGACGGGCAACTCCCACCCAACTCAAGGGTCTGACTCTGGNGCTTTCCTTGCGACTCAAATGCTCGGTATTATATCACGTATCATCGAAATGCTCCAGGATGTACATGGCAAGAAAACTGTGCTGGCTAAGCAGAGAATCATTCGTAGCCTCGGCGCACTCATCGCCATGATCGGCCCACCCATCCATGGAGTTGCATCTCAGGTGNGCCTGTGTCNTTTCAATATCACNTTTCATGCNTTCTGAATAGTCGACAGATCATGGCCACGTTCCAAACTATGATTTCGGTCCATGAGCTGTCGCAGGTCACTGTCGAGAGTTGGCACAGATTCTTGGTGACTGTGGGCCCTGCCGAACTTGGNCCGCACCTNGGCGCCACTTGCGCGGCCTTCGTATCGTCCTGGCCGAACCTTTCNACTCAGTCCANNGATCTGGTGCGCGAAGCCCTCCACCACACCTTCTCTAACTACCAAGCCGATATGACAGCCTACCTTGGCGAGATCGTCGACCTTTCAGTCGTGGACGAGCTCAAACCGCTACAAGCTCATCTAAATGCTCTCGTGCCCAGAGAGGGNCCACAGGATATTCTGAATCCGCTGTTAGCTCGGTGTGGAAGCAACAACATCACGGTNGCTACTCTTTCCCTTGCCGAATTGCTGAAGTTCATTTCAGAGAACATCTTCTACATTCAGAGCCTCGCATCTGGCGACGTATTTAATGCAACTATTGGGCGGATATTCTCCACTCTATACAAAGCAGCCTGTCGGGGATGGGGAAGGCGCGGAGGAGCTGAGGTTGATNGCCTACCAGTGTATTGGGATGCTGGGTGCCATGGATCCCTACCGGTTTGAGATGGGAAAACTCGAGTCTGACATCGTGGTGACGAAGAACTTCAACGACGACAGCGAGACGATGGCCTTCGTACTTCACCTTATCCAAAATCTCCTGGTAGACGCGTTCCGTTCGACCAGTGATATCAAGTATCAAACGAATCTCGCCTACCCAATTCAGGAACTATTGAAGTATTGCGGCTTTTCGTCAGACTTGGTCAACTCCGGTCGTTCGGCGCCAATGAAGATACGGAACAGGTGGAATTCTTTGTCGAAGGATGTCTTGGATGTCATTACTCCTCTCCTCGAAGGCAGATTCACGTTCAACCCACCGTCAAGCCCCAACATCAGCGTCCCCATCTATCCCACACAGAAAAGTTACCGAGACTGGATTCAAGTCTGGACCGCCTACCTCATCTCTAAAGTTTCTGGCAAGGACGCGCGAAAGATCTTCCAAGTTTTCTTGTCGGTCGTGAAGGGTAAAGATGTGGTCGTTGCGAGATACATACTGCCTCACATCGTACTGAATATCCTAATTGCGGGCGATCCAAATGATGTCCAGAGGATCCGGGAAGAGATTTCGACAGTGCTTGAGGCTCAAGTCAATCCGCCAAAAGATGCGGAGGACGCTGACAAAAAGCTGTTGAGCGCCCAGGTATGTCATTATTCATTCAAACTTTCACAGGCAGTCTCAACCATGATCAGGTCATATTCGCCCTACTGGATCATTTGAACAAGTGGGTTCGCTTCATTCGGCGAGAGATCGCAAAGAGGAAGTCGGAGGCCAAGCGCGCTCGATCTCACAACCTCATGTACGAGATCGATGAACAGCTCGTCCGGGTTGACTCCATTCTATCCACTATTGACCAAAATCTTATGGCAAGAGCGGCATTCCAATGCAAGGCGTACGCCCGCTCTCTCATGAGCTTCGAGCAGCAAATAATCACCTGCCGGGAGCAAGGCAATAACAACAGTAATCTACAGAACTACTATGAAGTTGTCCACGAGATTTACTCACATCTGGACGAGCCCGACGCTATGGAGGGCATTTCAACCCTGCTGCTATCGCCTTCGATGGAACACCAGATTCGGGAGCATGAGAGCACCGGGAAATGGACGGCTGCTCAAAGTTGTTGGGAGGTCCAGCTCCAACATTCTCCAGATAACCTTGACTTCCACCTTGGACTATTGCGATGCCTTCGGAATCTCGGTCATTATGGTGAGCGAGCATAGTAAGACCTGCTGCCTGCTGACTGACGCCAGGGTACCAGATACACTTCGCAACCATGTAAAGGGTGTGTTGACGAACCATCCAGAATGGGAATCCGCCCTTGCAGATTTCCATGTCGAGAGCTCTTGGATGGTGGGAGCTTGGGATGACATTAGTTCTCTTCTGGAGCGAGTTGATGTCCAGACACCGGGTGTTGTTCTGGCAAAAGTCCTCCTGGCCATGAGAAGCGACGATCAAGATAGTGTTACTTCGTCGTTGGCTAACGCACGCCGTATTCTGGGCGCACCGATCACAGCCTCTGGCGCGGACGGATACCGACGGACATACAACTCAGCGCTGAACCTCCATATGACCTATGAATTGGAACTAGTCTATGACACTGCAACGAAGATGCCGAAATCCATGTCCCATCGACGTAGAGTCTTATCTGGACTTTCCGACGTTCTGACGCAGCGGCTTAACTCAACTCTACCAACTTTCAGATGCCGAGAACCTATCCTCAGTATGCGGCGTGTTGGATTTTCCATCTTGTGCGTTTCTCTTCACTCATACCTGCACGGACTAATGAAATTTCAGACCTCCATCCCATCCTGAACTGAAACAAGAGGTTGGTAACAGCTGGCTAGCAAGCGCCAAAATTGCGAGGAAGGCAGGCCATTGGCAAACAGCTTACAGCGCAACCCTTCAAGCTCGGCAACACGATGCTCAGCTGTACTGCCTGGAGAGTGCGAAGCTGATGAAGGCATCTGGAGAGCCTTTGCGTGCGCTGCAAGAGCTGGAGAATTACATGCGTGCTTTCGGATTCATAGACAAGTCTACGGCGACCGTGGTCGACCTTACTGTCGATGAGGAATCTATGACCAAGATAAAGAGCAAAGTGGGTAGATTTTCGCGGACACACACTGCCAATACTGACTACTTCCGTCTCAGCTGCACTTACTTCGTGCTCGCTGGATGACTGAGTCTGGCCGGTACGAAGCAACTTCGATCTTGGAGGCCTTCAAGATTGCAAATGACTTGGACAAGTGTGTTTCCCTTCTCTGCGTTCCGAATGCCTCATGAATTACCGCCCCAGGATTGAAAGTTCCCACTTTTACTTCGGAAATTTCTACGACAAGTGCTACAGGGAACTTTCCAAAGACGACAAACGGAGCCGGTGGGTCTCAAACTCAGCGTATCAATCAAAGCTCTGACTTTCGAGCCATTAGTGGTATCAAGATGAATATGTACACTGTTCGCCACTATGCCAAGTCTATCAAACTGGGCGCGAAGTATATCTATCACACGGTGCCTCGACTGCTCACTCTTTGGCTAGACAATGGCGAAGACCGAGCGATCGCAGGTGGCGACAGCTTCCACAAGATTAACGACATCGTTGCCACCTCCATCAAAGAGATACCTGCCTACAAGTGGTTTACAGCATTCCCGCAAATCGTATCGAGAGTTGGGCACAATAACGACAGGGTGTATACTCAGTTGGCGAAGTTGATAGTGACTATCCTACAGGAATACCCGAGGCAGGCGCTCTGGGGATTCGCGAGCGTTGTGAGGAGCACAAAGACACAGAGGGAGTCAAGGGGCAGAGTAATATTGGAGCAGCTCAGGGTGAGCACCGTATTTATCAACATACCTGCATGCCTAACACCGATATCGACAGAGCTCCCCGTCCAGTGATAAGCGACTGGCAAGGCATATTGCTGACTCGGTGTCCATGATCAACGAGCTGCTCAACTTGTGCAACAAGACGGTGCACGACGAACAGAAAACATTGTCGATGTCCGTTGAATTCAAGAAACTGAAGGCCCTTGGACACAGTGACTTGCTGATTCCATTGCAAGAGTCCCTCACCGTAACGCTTCCCTCGTCTTCTTCAGTCGAAGGGACGCATCAGCCTTTCCCTGTTGATGCTCCCACATTTCATGGTACGGTTCCAGCTCGTTACCGCGATTGGGCAGAGGCATTGACATGACGTTTAGAGTTCGCCGACGAAATAGAAATCATGAAGTCAATGGCCAAACCGAGGAAGATCACCATTCATGGAAGCGATGGCCTCGTCTACATGTTCCTTGGTAAACCCAAGGACGACCTGCGAAAGGACGCTCGGCTTATGGACTTCAACTCCATCATCAACAAACTGCTCAAGACGAATTCAGATGCTCGTCGAAGGCAATTGCACATCCGCACTTACGGCGTCGTGACACTTAACGAGGAATGCGGTTTCATCCAATGGGTGCCAAACACCGTCCCGGTGCGGCACGTCCTCCTTCACCACTATGAAGCCAGACGTATACGCACCTGGGGTGCTGAGATGGCCGAGGTCTTCGCAAAAATTGAGAAGGCGACGAATGACAGCGACATCGTGGAACTCTTCCAGACGAAGGTCCTCAAGGGCTTCCCACCTGTATTCCATGAATGGTTTGTGGAGACGTTCCCGGAACCGTCTGCTTGGCTTGCTAGTCGTCTGAACTTTGGGAGGACTGCAGCGGTGATGAGTATGGTGGGGTATATTCTTGGGCTAGGGGACAGACACAACGAGAATATTCTTCTGGACTTGAACACAGGGGATATCATTCATGTCGACTTCAACTGTCTCTTCGAAAAGGTACGCATAGTCGACTATTCCACGCTGACGAAGACCTGACAAGTGATCACTCGCACCGTGCCAACAGGGAAAACATCTCCAAACGCCAGAGCGCGTGCCATTCAGACTAACGCAGAACATTGTTGATGGGCTCGGTATCGCGGGTGTTGAAGGGGTTTTCAGGATTTCATGCGAGATAACGATGGGTCTTCTTAGGGAGAACAAGGAAAGCTTGACTAGCGTCCTAGACGCTTTTATTCACGATCCATTGGTAGAGTGGGAGGATGAAAAGCGGAAACGGGTGAGTGAACCAAGCGCTCAATTTGTGCAATTGAATCTCTGATCGCTTTTGGTAAATTTATGAATCTAGGATAGGCAAATGCGCAACCAGGCCAAAACTCAGCTGACCGAGATCGCCAAAAACGCGTTAGAACCAATTGCCAAAAAGCTGGAGGGGTACTATCAAGTGTTGTTTTCCAAGCACGAGCCGGTAACCAAGTTATTGGGAACCAACGATCTGGTAGAGAGTTTGATCCAAGAGGCCACCAACCTGGCAAACTTGGCGAAGATGTACCCAGGGTGGGCCTCGTGGATGTAGTTTATCTGACTATGGCCTCCACCACAATAACCCTACCGATCCCAAGCGGAAGTTGAGGACTCGAGCGTAGAATAGTATACACAACATTCATTACATACTCACTAGGGCTGCCTCCAAATACTCTACTTCGTTTTGAACATTCTCGACAATTTTGTACGTATCATCCTGGAGCCAGAGCTGACGGTTTTTTGCACATGCGAAGCGGAACGGAGCGTCACAGGAGACTCATCAGGGTCGGCCGGTCGACTTGTATCTGACATGTATATCTCCCAGAGCGACGAAGACTTCCGAGGAAGAGACTCCCCCGATGGCCTTGATCCCTGCCTCGACCGCGTAAGAAAGAGGGAGGGAAGGTGCGGGAGAGCTAGGGCGGATGAACGACTCGTCGCGCCTTCAGACCCAGAGAAATGGCTGTCTCCTGTGAGTGAGTCTGAAGTGTCGGAAGAAGGCCATGAGAACCGGATTGAATTCGCCTCCTGGCGACCGCTAGGCTCTCCTTTTCTCTGTTCGACAGCTTGTTCGTACGCTCTCCAGACATTGACCACAATGTCCATCATCCACCTATCCCAGTCGACGACAACGAGGAGTTCACGTTCCAACGAGGTGATGCTCCTGGTAACACCCGCTTCCCGCAGGCTCCCGAATTCCACGCTTGCCCACGGAATTGGTTTCATGGGGCATAGGATTTTGGAAGCGACTACGAGTGCCGAGATGAAGAGCTGGTACGTGTCCAGGGTGTGCAAGGGTCGCTCGGCGCCTCGTGCGTAACGTTCGAGAAGGGGTACGCATCCGAACACGACATACGCATCCAGCCCCGTGGCCGAGAGAAGGGCCTCGATAGCGGATACAATCTCGTTCCACCACGAGACCACTCTAGCCGGCGTGAAGTGGTAGGTGAGGCCAAGAATCTTGAGCAGGGAAGTCGCCGCGAATTGGGCTACGTGTTGTGTACATGGAGGAGGCCTGCAAATGCCGCTTCTTCTTGCTTGGAAGAGACCTGAGGCGAACGCGGCGGGCGTCTAAAAGCAAGGTCGGCTGATTGTCGGGGAATAGCACCAGTACACGATTAGGGCCTACCTCAGCATCGTCCGCCATAGTGGCGGGAGGACTGCTGTCCTGGGAGTAGAAAGACCTAGCAGGTAGCTTGACAGTAGGCTGTATATTATGAGCGTCAGCAAGTTCAATACAGGCCTGATCAGGGGTGTAAGAGAGAGGGGGATTGATGTGGGGTGCCTCTGTCATCCGTCAGTCGGGGACAAATGCACTGCCGTCTCATGTCTCCTTTTATGCGTTTCAGTTAGCGCCTTGCGCAGTGATAGTCTTGGATATGGGACGAACCGAAATAGTCTCTCTGCCATAGACAAGCGAGCGCTCCGACCAAGCAGGGGTGCTGTGATCCCCGTTGGAGAGTAGGGATGGCGGAGTTATTAGGCTACGAAGAGTGGGTCCGAACCTGAAGATTTTCTGTGAGGATATGAGAGAAGCTGTCAGGAAGAGTTGAGAATTGGGTTTCATAATACAGAAGCTCGACACTACGAGATAGAAGTACGGGTATACCTACAGATATCATATTCATAAGCGCTAAACAAACAAGGGGGAGTAGAAGAAGTAGAAGAGCGGGAGAACAGCTGTGCATATCAAGAGCATCTTGTTAGATTGGATGGCCGCCGAGCGATCGGCAGCATTGCCAGGAAGACCTTGGGCGCCAGAACCAGGTGCCGTCGTGGTTCGGCTGGCAGTGTCTGAAGACGTCGAATTGGCGCTCGCGAACGTCGAAGTAGGGCCCAGTCCGGGGGTAGAGGAAGTCGCCCTGGAGCTAGTGGGAACTGGGGACGGCGGCAGTGGTCAGTTTATCCGAATACTTCACGATACCATAAATGAAGGTCACGCACGGGGATCGAGGGTAGCATCTGTTGTTTCGATCGTGATAGACCTCGAAGTAGAGGTCGACGTCGAGAACGAGGTAAAGGTGCGGGTGGAGGTTGAGGTTGTTCTGCGCGTGGTGGTAACGCCCCCGCCTCCACCACCTCCTCCTCCTCCGCCTGGACTTCCGCATCCAGCCTGGCCAGAACTGTCGCGGTAGCATGCAACACCGGTCGCTGTTCAACAGGGTAAGTTACTTAGCCAGTGCTGGTCGACGGGCGCTGGGAACTCACGGCAACAGAAGTTTTCATTTGGGCATGGACTGTACCCAGAACGAGTGCACTGACCGCTGGACCCACTGCAGATCGTACCTATCTTGCAACAGCCTCCGATGACACAGTATTCGCTACGGCGCGGTCAGATGAACCCAATGAGAGGCTAAGTCAAAGCTTACTCTGAATCACAGCATCCACCGTCTACAGAATGAAATGCCATTTAGCGTGCTGCGGTGAACGATGATAGGGCCATGGCTTACTCGAGCAGCAGTTACTATTGGGCGGGCAGCATCCTCGATTGGCGCAGCACCGATTACCGGGGGCGCAGCATCCGCCACCTGAACAGCAGTCGCCTCCTATTGGGCAGCATATGCCAGTGTTTCGGCAGACGCCATATCGAGAATCGGAGCAAACCCGCTGACGAGGGCTAAGCTTCAGAAGACCCTCGATGATGCCCCGAGACTGTAGACCTTGCGCTGGCTCCTGCACGGTGGAAGGGCGGTGCGGCCGAATGGATCCTGGTGCGAGGGGCAGGGGGCCACCGTCATGGGAAACGGGACCATCTTCTACCGTGACAGCAAGAACGGGATTGAGGGCGAGGAGGGAAGCTAGAACTGCAAAGGATGTCAGCACTTTGGTCAGCATGGCTATTAGCTGGAGTGTTGGTCAATTCGGTGTCGGCACTACGCCTTATATATATACCCTCCTATGCTGCATCGATAGAGTTCTGTCGCGACAATAGCGGTCCAATATGATCTCACGTCGCGGGTAAACAAGGCAACGATGTCTACCCCATTCACAATTTTCGCCCTGCAACGTAACTGCTGTTAATAGAGGTTTCCACGAAGGAACAAGGGAAACCTTACCTGCATGGCGCGGCAGGGTGAGGGTAGGTCCGAGAACACCAAGATGTCCGATTCACTACGATGCCTACCAGAGCAGCGCCCAGAAGTTGCCACAACTGTATGGAAGAATGAGAAGCGAGGCAAGGTCGCGACACGAACTGTCCACTGTCCACGATAAAGATCAAGCAGCGTGTAGAAGAAACACAAACAGGCCATGAGTCACCACCAAAATCGAAACGAAAGAGATGCAAGTATCATATTCAAAGCCTAAATGAGCGCAAAGGGATTTGGCCGGTCCGACACTTTGGGGAACGAATTCTCCTTGGCCAGTACGACCATCTGCTTTTCGTGGCTGATGTACCCCCTCATGAATCCCTTGTAAATCATGTTAGCCACGTAACACTCGGCCTCCTCTAGGTCTACGTCGATACCGCCCACTTTGAGGCCAATGTGGAACATCGATATGGGCATGCGTGTTGATTTATCGGCTGCAAGCCATCTATGGGGCAGGAAGAGGATATCAGTATCAGTCTCGTTGTACGCCAACGAACGATGGTAGCACAAGAACAATATGGAGTATCTGACAGAAATCGGTACCCATGCAAACGCAAGACAGGGCGATATGAACGGAGGGAGGTGGGCACGTACACTTTCCTGAAAAGCGCTCTCAAACAAAGCTCCCTCGCCTTTTCGACAGACACCCAAAGGTTCAAATCGAGTAATCGCGATTCACTTTCTTCCAAAGCCTGATCGTAGCCCCGTAGATCCCCTGCGCGGATGGCATTTATGAAAGGAGTATAGATGTCTAACAAGTTGGGAAACCGTTGTAGGAGTTCGGTGCTTGGCAGATTGCCTTTGAGGAGGCGCAGAGGTATAAGGTAGGCGAGTATGCGTCTGCGAGGAAGATATGATAAGCAGACCGAGGTGAGGTGGTGACAGCTAACTGGGACGCACTCTTTGTTTCTATGAGCAGCGTTGTGACAGTGGTAGAATGCGAGGGTCAGTTCTTGTTCCGCTTTGTCAAACTCCTCGTTCAAGAACGCGAGCATGCCAATGTAATATCGGTATGTGACTTGATGTGACCGAGGATACGAAGACAACGGAGGGATATCGTTGTTGGCTTCAAGTGCGCGGAGAATGTTCTTGGACAAGGATATTCGCTTGACCTACGGCTCCCAGTGAGGACAGAATTACACCAGATTATTCGGGAAGACTTACGCGGAAGTAGCATTTCAATACCAAGCCCACTACGTAGTACACGCCCCATTTCCGAGATTCGTTTATTGGCGATATTCTGTTGCATGTACGTCAGCGAGGCGGTAGGCAGGGTGCAGGCACAAGGACGCACCTGTCCGTCATGCATAGCCCAAAGGCTTTCGTGATAATCCTGGCCGCCTCCTCCATTGCGCTTGTCTTCTCCTGGTTCCCTTCCCTCGAGGACGCATCTGCCTGTCAGTCCGCGTTCAGCAGCTGTGATTGGGGGTTCACGGAGAAACGTACGTCGTGGGCCAACTCTTTCAGATCCTTCAACACAGAGAACAAGGCAGGCAGCGTCCATCCGCGATTTTCAGGGAAGAATCGGTAGAATAGGCTTCACAGTTGGTTCGAATGAAGCATGACGGTTCATGGCAAGAGGTAAGAAATCTCGCGGGAATTGGAAACGCTAGAGGACCTGAACTCACGAAACAAGCTGTGACTCCTCTTTGAACGCCTCTGCGTATCTCTTCTTCGCGATGTGCCCGCACACCAGCACGTATTGAATGGCGATCTCGTCCCATGGACTTTGCATACTCCCTTCGTACCTGCTCAGAGCTGCACGCTGGGACACCGCTCGTCAGCTCTGCGTAACACCACCCGGTACACATTCGACATCCCGTTACGCCTTGAGGAATATGGCCGAGGTGGAAAGANGGTANGNACTAGCTGAACACGTACTGTTGGATTTCGGAACTCCTTCACCAGGTCCTTCCCATGGGGTGACGTCGGTCTTAGCAAGTTCGCCAGATTAGGTCCATTCTCAGCGTTTATCGCGTCGTTTAGTTGTGTGAGGTAAGTCGTNAATTGCATAGGCATGCTGCNGTTGGTCTTTNGTTNTCTTCCGCTCTATGCGCCNGGCTTNGTTTGATNNNATATNACGNTGACTATTCAGCCTGGGTTGTCCCNCCNTAGAAAGCTGATANTAGTCGCTGAATGCGTTGCANGAAGGGGTATGTCGGCCTCTTCAAGGTCGGGACCGTCGGGTACANGTTCAAGTTTGGCGTTGAATAGATGC
>JANDKE010000547.1:0-23429 GCA_027627275.1 Coprinellus aureogranulatus | reverse complement strand
GAGAAGAAACTTGAGGAGGAACAGGACGACAAGGAGCCGCAGAATACTCTGACTGGCAAGTTCACCGAGGCTGAATGGAAAGCGCTCAAGGAGTTCAGGGTGTGTTATCTCTAATGCACACGACGACATGGTCTGATACACCTTTCTTGCAGGCCCAACTCCCTGAGATTCTCGCAGAGGCTTTCCCCGACAAGCCAGAGGCCAAGTCAACTCCCGTCACTATCTGGGGCGTTGCCATTGACCCTGCAAAGCCCAAGGCCGACGCTCGCGTCAGCGTCATCCTGATGAAGTTCCTGCGCGCGAGGAATCTCAGCGTCGCTGCCGCACGCGAGATGCTCGTCAACACCCTGCGGTGGAGAGAGTCGTTCAACATTGAGGCGGCTCTCAAGGAAGAGTTCCCCAAGGACTTGTTTGATAACATGGGTGTCATCTATGGAAAGGACAAAGGCAACAGGCCTGTTGTGTGCGTCACTTCTCTGACTTGTCGTGTGCGCTCCTTGACTGACGTCGTTCTTAGCTATAACTTGTATGGCGCCAACCCCGACTTGAAGTCTGTCTTCTCTGACGTTCAGCGCTTCTTGAGGTATGGTTCACCGCACACGACTTGAAGTCGCACGTTCTAACCCTCCGCACAGGTGGCGTGTCGCCCTTCAGGAACGCAGCGTCGCGCTTCTCGACTTCACCGAGGTCGACCAGACTCTCCAAATCCACGGTTAGTCGCCTCTTTCTTTCACGAGCCCGCGCACTCATATCTTTCACAGACTATGCCGGTGTAAGCCTCTCCAGCCGTGACGCCAACTCGAAGGCCGCCGCCTCCGAGGCGTCCAACATCTTCGGCGCTCATTACCCTGAACTCCTCTACAAGAAGTTCTTCATCAACGTCCCGTCGTGGATGACCTGGATCTTCTGGGCGTTCAAGGCTATTATTCCCTCTGCCACTCTGGCGAAGATGGCCGTTGTTGGCTCCTCGACTTCTGCTTTGAGGTCGGCGCTGCTTCCCCATATTGACGCCAAGCAGCTTCCTAAGCGATACGGCGGGGAGGCGGAGGCATTCTGAGTGATCGTTTCGGTAACCTGCTTTATACCCATCCTTCATGTTTCATTCGTTTTCTTCCCCATGCCTCTGGATTTTTACCCTTCGTAGTTCCGGATTCTATACCTCTGCTCTCCGTCACTCGTTCATTCGTTCTGTATTTAGCTAGGGTTAGGTCTGATAAGATTTGCCGTTGATGGGTTTCGTCTTGTTTGTCAAGACCTGTCCGGGACAAAGTCACATCCCTGCATCTCCGCTGTCATCATCGGCGTTGTCCTCGACTACCCTGATTCTGATATCCCCTCTGCTGCTGGCCATAGAGTCTCCCAGGGCTTCCTTCATTTCGCCTTATCCGTCGTCCCTGGCTGGTGTAGACCTCAACCAATCCCTCCATACTCCGCCCTTACTAGAGCTTCAACCGCTCTCTCCCCTCACCCCCTGTTCGCGCGCGCCCAAGTACCGAGCATGTTCGGCCATGAATCGCGGTTGTCGAACGACAGGCTCAGGCCACCAATGTGGCAGACCGGCAGCGTACCGATGTACAGTCCTGTATGGACAAACGAAAAGTCCTGGCTTCAGCGCTTTGGTTCCAGCGCCGTTATGACCATTGAAGACATGTGGAAATCCCTCCTTCGACAACTCCCTTCCTCCTCCTCAGGCCGCTCACACCATTCGCTTACGGCCTCGTCGCCCAATAACTCGAGCGTTACATTCGTGTTGATGTGCGCTTTGTGGTATACGACGTCCGCATTGTCGTCGAATACGGGGAAGGCGCTCCTCAACCAGTTCAAGTACCCGATAACGCTTACTTTCGTACAATTCGGCTTTGTCGCCTTTTATTGCCTGGTGTTCATGTCGCCGCTCGTACGGTTCTCGAAGCTTAGGAAACCGACGAGGGAGATTATCAAGGCGACGTTGCCTATGGGGATGTTCCAGGTCGGCGGCCATATCTTTTCGAGCATTTCTATCTCCCGGATCCCAGTAAGCACAGTGCATACAATAAAGGTGCGTTTCCACTTCGTCATTATCACGTTTCTGGAAATGCTTATACCGCGCATCAGGCTCTGTCACCCTTGTTCACCGTCGCAGCATATGCGCTGCTATTCGGCGTCAGCTATTCNTCAAGAACGTACATCTCCCTCCTGCCTCTGACCGTCGGGGTCATGCTGGCGTGTTCGTTCGATATGTCGGCGTCCAACGCTATNGGCCTCCTGTGTGCCTTTGGATCGGCGCTCGTCTTCGTCAGCTCGAACATCTTCTTCAAGAAGATCATGCCGTCGAACAGCGGTGGGGGCCTATCGCAACCNGCGCATAAATTGGATAAACTCAATCTCCTGCTATACTCCTCGGGCATGGCGTTCATTCTGATGATCCCAATCTGGTTATACTATGACCTGCCCCTGCTTATCGGAGGNGANGCNTCGAGCCACGCACCACCTGGGAAGAAAGGCCCGCCTTCAGCGGCAACTTCGGTCACATANTACTTTTTTNATGGAACGGCACGGTTCTATTACGCGCAGAACATNATCGCCTTTATCATCCTCTCCTCCACATCCCNNGTCACTTACTCCATCGCCTCTCTNATCAAACTGAGTTGCGGTCATTNNCATCGCGATCGTTTGGTTCGCCCAGCCTGTNCATCCGGTACAGGCGTTCGGGATCATCCTTACGTTTACGGGACTGTGGATGTACAATAACGCCAAGGGAGATGTGGCCAAGGGGGAGAAGAAGATTCGGAGGATGGAAGCTGCGCGAGAGATGGTGCTGCCGACGACGAAGGAGGATTCTCGGATGATGATGGGTGTCGATACTCCTCCTGACGCTCTTCCGTTAGAGGCGACTACGGGGCTGGGGTCAGGGGCGTTGAATAGGGCGCGTGCGTACTCGTTATCGGGTACGGATTATAGCGCCTCGTATACGCACCATCGACAACCTGGGCCGGCGTTTGCGGCGACTCTGGACACCAAACTCGCGTCTGTGAAGGAGGATGGGAGTTTGCCGCGTCCGGCGTCGTATCCTTCGCCTCCTCCATCCGTTGCTTCGCCGCCTTCAGAGCCTGTGACGCTGAGCCATGACCGACACCAATAGTTCTTTTGTACTGATATTTATGCATGTTCGAGTAGAAATCTATAGTCCAATCTAATGCCCCTATCGCGTGGCTGTGACCCTGTCCAAAAGTTCGCACACGATTGATGGATTGAGAAAGGGCCTGCAAGTCTTCTCGACAACGAGCTCATCGACATCCTCAAGGCCGTTCAGGAAGACGACAAGACACAATGGTCCGTACCTACGCTTCATCGCTGTCCGGGGCACCGTCTGCGTCGTTTCTGGCCCGAAAACGCTGCTCGCTGGGCTGGATGCGGCACTTTGGAAGCAGATGACGCTGACCGCCGGTTTTGCAGGCTCGGGGACCCAAAAAGCACTTGAAGAGGCTCGCAGCGCCTTCGTCGTGGATGTTGGACAAGCTGGGCGGCACCTACGTGCGTTGTCACTATTCTCTATTGAAAGTGTATTCACCTTTTGTTAGGCCCCCCGTCCCTCGCCCGGTCCCCACAAGCTCCGCGAATCCCTCCCCCTCAGCATCTTCCTCCGCAACCGCCTAAAGTACGCGCTGACCGGCCGTGAAGTCACCGCCATCGTCAAGCAGCGTCTGATCAAAATCGACGGCAAGGTCCGCACCGACGAGACCTTCCCTGCTGGATTCATGGATGTCATCTCCATCGAGAAATCCGGCGAGCACTTCCGTCTGCTCTACGACGTCAAGGGCCGCTTCACCATCCACCGCATCACCCAGGAGGAGGCCTCCTACAAGCTCCTCAAGGTCCGCAAGGTCGCTCTCGGTGCCCGCGGTGTCCCCCACATCGTCACCCACGACGGGCGCACCATCCGCTACCCCGACCCCCTCATCAAGGTCAACGACACCGTCAAGTTCGACCTTGAGACCGGCAAGATCACCGACTTTGTCAAGTTTGATACCGGAAACATCGTCATGGTCACTGGCGGTCGTAACATGGGTCGTGCTGGTGTTATCGTGCACAGGGAGAAGCACATTGGAGGCTTTGATATCGTCCACGTCAAGGATGCTCTCGACAGGACTTTTGCCACCCGGTACGTCGTAGTGCCCTTCCGTAAAACTTGCGCTTACACTTTATCAGTGTCACCAACATTTTCGTCATCGGCGAGGGCACCAAGCCCTGGGTCTCCCTCCCCAAGGGCAAGGGTACCAAGCTCACTATCGCCGAGGAGCGTGATGTCAGGAGAAAGCGTGCCGCTGCCGAGTAAATGCAGCACTCCTTTACCTCTGCCTATGATATCTCCTGTATGCACCGAGCTTCCCCTATTCATGCCAAAAACACTGTATTATGGGCGCCCCAAGTCAAACCAACAAGTCGCGTCGTGTGTGGTACTACCAATAATCGAGATGTCGATGAGCGACGACCTCTTCGCTCCGTTTCTTCCGCTCTGCCTCCCATTTCGCTACCCACTTGGCCATCTTTGCCCTGCTCTTCTCACTGCCTACGTTTACCGTCGCGATCATCTTGCCCCACTTCAACGACAGTGCGAAGCATGTGAGTTCGTAGAAGGAGGAATGCTCAGAGTACGGTACGGGGTAGAGCTGCATTGTCGATGTTGACTGTTTGCCTGGTTTCATGCTCTCGCATGTGAACGTCTTTTGTACGGTCCGCGTGAGGATCGTTTGCACGCTTGGGAGTTGGTCGGTACCTGACGGTTGGACGTAACTGCGAGGAAGTCTTTAGCGAGCAGTACCAAAGCGAGACAACCGGCGATACATACGTCCATCCAGTCGGCCTGAACCCAACGACTTTCGAGAATTGGTCCTTGTATTTGTCGAAGTACGTGGGCAGCTTGTCACTCGTGATCATACCCAGTGGTAGGAGGTGCACCGCAGCCTCCTTGGGGTTGGACGTCAAGAGCGCGTCAAGCTCCGCGTCGGCTTCGCAGCGGAGTAAGGAGGCCTTGCGTTTGTCGCAGTAGACTTTCGTTGAGAGGGCTTTGGCGACGGCTGCGTAAGGTGTCAGGGAGGGGTGGGTAAGGAGGTGCGGAAAAGAGGTACCTTTGACTATGCGTTCTTTGCCTATTGAGTACGTTCTGGGGTAAGGTCAGGAGGTGATATGAATGGACAGTGGGTGTGCGACTGACCCTACGACGAATAGAACTGGTTTGGAGGGTTCCTTCGTACTCTTCGAGCTTGGACCATTGGACGTTGACGAGGTTAACCAGGAGAACACGCCGCTGGCTTTGCCTGCTACCGGATGCCCCGACGCCAACTTGGTCGCAAGATCAGCACACGCAGAGACGACTTGCGCTTGAGGCGGAAACGTGTACTGTTCTTGAATCAGCTATCTTTCTTCCTTCTAGGTTGTACAATACAACACACACCTTGGGGTCCAGATACGTTGTATCGAGATATACATGGTCAATCCACTTTCCCTTCACAGCAGGGTGCAGTACATGTCTCGGGCTCGCTCTAAAGTCCCCGCAGTGCAAGTACCTGAAGACTCTGCTTGAGCCAATGTGTGGTGATTTGAACGTCCCGTCTCCGGCGTTGACCGTCTGGCGGCCTTCAAAGTAGAATAAACACGAGCCCGGGCAATGGTTCGCCTCTATCAAGGTGACTTGGACTCCACCAGAATCAGGTATCGTAACGGGGGTGTCCATGGGTAACGGTTTCACCCATTTCTTGTCCACAGAAAGCATGTGTACGATAAGGTTCGCCGTGCCCTCCGAGCAATATATCGGCCCATGCCGCCAACTCGACGACAAGTTGGTATAATGGTCCGAATGCGCGTGTGTTAAGAAGTACGCGGTCACCCCGGGGATGCTGCCGTACCGGAACGCGTCGACTGCTATGGGCATGCCTTGGAGGACTTTGTAGAAGGGAGCCTTGCGCCTGTTGGATTTGGTTGGTCGGAAGGATCGGTCTTCTGCTACGTCGGCTTCTTTCCATGCCAAATCGTCTTTGAAGCCGGACATTATCATGGAGAAGGCGTTGGTGGGTTTGAGGTCGTAGGGTTCTTTTTGGGTCTCCTCTTGCTCTTGGTCGGGCGTGTCGACGTCGTCTGGGGGAGGGCCCATTGTTACGTCGTCCCCGTATTCGTCGTCCCCTTCCTCCCAGAAGTTGAGTGTCATGTCTATGTCATTGCTTGCGTTAAGTTCGGGTTTGACTGGTGAATCGAGTGTAGGGGTGTTGACGTTGGAGCAGTCGGCGTCTAGCAGTCCTGACTCTCTGGATGAATGTCCAGCGCCTGGGGTATCCTCTAAGCATGATGATTCTATTCCGGCGCTGTGACCATTGGAACCGTCGCCCCTCCTCCTTTGAAGAGGGAATGGAGCTGGACGTGATGGTCCGGGTAGGGGAGAGGAAATGTTGGGGTCGGCTTTCCGTGTCCCTTCGGACGACAGGGGTCCTGCCTCAAGAAGGAAGGGAGATCCGAAAGCAAGCGTGCTGGAGGATGATGATGATGATTTATTATTGGAAGAAGGGCCCGCGATTGAGTTCAGCCCATCGTGTTCGCTAAGCGTGTCTTCGAGTTTGACTGAGGACGCTGACGACACCTGGGCGTTAGAGGAATTCGGGGACAGCTTTCTCCGCTTCCCTGACCCTACGCTGACCGAGACCACCTCTACCTCGTCAGAGTCGGAATCAGAGTCTATGATAATGACTTCACGCGACAGAGATGCTAGTGGTTTCCTCTTTGTTGAATTGTCGCGGTGCTTGCTCTTCGGTGTATTTGATGGTGTACTGGATGTCTTGGCTTGGAAGAAGTCTAGTAACGTTGAAGCCTGGTTTGTTGAGTCTTTTGTGGTTTTCTTCTTCTGCTTCATGACCATGTTCCAAGGGCCTCAGGGATGGATAGATGGCGCAATTCGAAGATAGATGGGAGTTTATTCAAGGTGAAGGATGTGGTCTTGGTCAACCTGGGAGTCGAACCAATGTCGGAGTTTTACATTTTAGCATCAATCACAGAAAACATAGGGGCCTTCTCATTGACCTCCTGCATTCACCAGGTCTTCATCGCTATCAACTTGTAGTTTAAGTCGTCAAGGTACGAAGGACCTTAGAGGACTAGCCGACGCGTCAGGCACCTATATATATGGAGCGGAACAAGGTCCAGATATCGATCCCCTGACTTCATGTCGACTTCAATGAGTCAGAACGCTTCCACCGTCACAATCATACCCTTATGGCACCAGGACATCCGTTTCCGTGGGGCCCTGGAACATGGGGTGGTGCTATAAAGGTACCTTGCGATTGCACCATCTGACATTCTTATCCCTCTTTCCTGGACCATCATGCCTGGCGACCCCACTACCACCTCCTCTTCTTCCTCGTCGTCAACTACTGCGAAGGAACCTAGCTATATCCTTCATCGTACACCTTGGATCCCTCCTGTCGCGGTTCGCGGTGAAGGATCTTATCTATACTTGGAAGATGGGACCAAGCTCCTAGACGCGGTCGGTGGTGCTGCCGTAGCTTGCATCGGGACCAGCCATCCCAAAGTCGTCAAGGCCATCAAGGATCAGTTGGATGAACTCCCCTGTAAGCTCTCGAGTACTTTTTCATGAGGCCGTGCATGCTGACAGACGATACCAACCAGACGTGTACAATATGCAACTATCGAATAAGCCTGCAGAAGCTCTGGCTAAGAACATAGTGGACCGAAGCAACGGCGCGTTCGCCGCGGTTGGATTCGCGTCAGGAGGTGGGTCAATTCCGAACTCATTTGCTTCCGAGGACACCAATGGACCGCTGACCCTCCGCGTACTTTCCGAAGGCTCCGAAGCCATGGAGGGCGTCCTAAAGCTGGCACGGCAGGTGCGATATCCTCGCTCTACATTATCAATCTTTGTGACTAACATTCAAGATAGTATTTCGTGGAAATCGGCCAACCGCAAAGATCCAACTTTATTGGACGCCAACTGTCTTTCCACGGCAACACCCTCGCGACGTTGTCTGTTGCGTACCACCCTGCGCGTAGAGCACCTTATGCTGCGCTTTTGGATACCCAGAACTACCATCACGTATCGCCCGCGTATGCAAAGCGGTTCCAGAAGCCCGGTGAGACTGAGGAGCAGTATGTTGAGAGGCTGCGGAAGGAGCTGGAGGACAAGTTCATCGCTCTCGGCCCTGACACAGTGATCGGCTTCGTAGCAGAGACGGTAGTAGGCGCTACTACCGGAGTTGTATCCGCTCCTAAAGGATACTTCAAAGGTTAGCAACTGAAATCATTATAGACTATCCCGTAAACTGATTTTGCTTGCAGCCATGAAGAGCGTATGTGACAAGTATGGTGCACTGTTCATTCTCGATGAAGTCATGAGCGGTATGGGTCGTATGGGCACCCTCCACGGCTGGCAGTCTCTCGGCGATGGTTGCGCAGTAAGTTTCACAGTGATTTAGTTTTGTTACTTTGCTCAACTGTTCTTCATTACTACAGCCGGATCTGCAAGCAGTGGCGAAGGGTCTGGGAGGAGGGTAAGTGTAGTGCCTTATTCGTAACTTACATGCTTAGCTCCATTTCAGATACGCGTCGATTGGTGCTGTCCTCATGTCCCCGAAAGTGGTCGAAGGCATTCGAGGAAAGTCTGGCCTCTGGAAGCATGGCCACACATACCAGGCATGTTCAGAGACTCGACCTCTCCTGAAAGATGTGAGCTCACCACGCTACAGGCACATCCCCTCGCTTGCGCGGCCTCCCTCGCCGTCCAACAAGTAATCGAGGAAGAAAACCTGCTGGAGAACATCCGCGAGCAAGGCGCATACCTCGGCAAGCTCCTACGAGAGCGCCTAACTTCCCCCACATCCCTCGCTGCGCCCTTCACTTTCGACATCCGAGGCGCTGGCGGTTTCTGGGGAGTTGAATTCGATCTCGACCGGCCAGAGGCTGCTTCGTTGAATTTGAAGGGAGAGCGGTTCGGTTCGGCTGTTCAGGCGAAGGCGCTCCAGAATGGCCTTGTTGTTATGGGCTTCTCTGGGGGTGGAGACCTTGAAGGGAATAAGGGAGATCATATCGTCATTGCGCCGGCGTATAACATTACGAAGGAACAGGTGGAGACTATTGTTGACCTTCTGGTCAAGAGTGTCGAGGAGGTATTAAAGGATGCAGGGTTGTAGGACGCTCAGCCGCTCAATTTCAGGGTGGGGGTCTGAAACATGGAATGTATTGTTACACTGGCGAACATCAAATAATTAGACTTCAAAGTAGAGGCGAATGGTTGAAGAGTCGTACGTCCTTTCTGCCTCACAGGAAAGCGAGGGAGTTTAGGGTATCCTCAGTGTGCCAAAACCCAAGTTCCCATTGACCGGTTTCACCGCTAGGCCGCAATGGCGTCCCGATGTGCACCCCCTCCCTGGCCGTCTTACCCAAATGCGAGAGGGTACTGTTATCATGGGCTCTAGAGCAGAATGCTATGCCACATTTGGCGAGTCTTCGGATGATATTTTCGCGGTAATCTTCCTGACATTTTGCGCTATGGCGCAGTTCTATGATGCGCAACTCGACTTCTTGGACGGCAGTGAAGCGCGTTCACCTGTGAGTCTAGAGTACTTCATCTGTCTTGTGATGCTTGCTGTCGCAGAATAGTGAGGAGTGCGGTCATGGGGACCGGCATATGAGGAGTGCGCAAGCCAAAAGGCGGAGCTGCCAGAATGCTTGTGCGTGTTTTTTCTTCAAGGTGAAGACGGCATCAGTGCAACTTTGACGTGAGGCGAGTCCGAGTCCGAGTCCGAGTCGAGCTCCCCTCTATCTCATACACATAGCGACCCTGATCATGGCCTACACAGCAGTATCGATGCTATGCACACCTTTCTACTACACTCTTATATGCTCGTCGTCTCATGACAAAGTGACCCCTTATTTGCGCGATGCTCTCCTCTGAACTTCCCATACCTTTTGTGTCGCAACCCCAGACGAGCGCCATCCAGCCTTCAAGGGAGGCGATCGGATATCCACCTATGAACATCGGAGCAGATGCATGGCAACCCAACCTAATACGAAGCTGGCACCCCAAAATAACACCATATAGACTTATCGTCACTTCACTCACAATAGGACTTGGGACAGCGAAAGCTATGACATCGACTTCGGATGGAGGCTCTAGTACTTCGGTCACCATTGAATGGATAACAGGAATCGTGGTTCTGCTTCTGTGTGTCATTCTTCTCTGAAATGTGCACGTCGGAAGTGCTGACACTCACGGTGTTGAAAGGACCTTCTTCTTGACTCGTTACTACGAACCGAAAGACGAGGCGAAGCCGTACTGGCTGTTCAAGTACGATGTCGTGGATCGTATCCGAACCCTTGGGATACCTATTCCTTTTTATGACACGGAGGAACTCCCTGCGGAACGTTTGATAAAATCGGGTACGCTGCCCGTGTCAGGTTACAGAATTTTGGTTAGCTTGTGTGTAATCTCATTCGGGACCACGAAGGCTTTGCTCGCGTACCGCGGGCTCAGCAGTGCTCCCACAGCCGTGGAATGGGTGTATGGCATTCTTGTTACCGTAAGGTACGCGCTATTATGTTCCCTTCCTTGGACCTATCCTTTTGCTTAATACCCCTCCTGTCAGCCTGTATTGGCTAGGAATGTACGAAGCCAGTTCAAAGGAAGTCATCCCGTGGCTTTTCGTCACAGATTATTCCAATGAAGGTCAGGCCAATCTAGAATCTGCCTTCCATACGCGACTTATGCAATTCGTATCCAGTTTCTGGAGTTGTGCTTGCCGTAGGCTTTGTTGCATTTCATCTAGCGGCGTTATACGCTACTCAATGGTGGACACGCTTGTGGTATGGCGATGTGAAGAATATATTGAACGGGAGCTGGCCGAGCGATCCCAACGCCTCCGCGTTCGAAGCTTTCTTCATCCGTCTTTCCATGCTCGCATGGCTGCTCACGGCTATCGGAATGGGCGTTGGTTTGGGCGTTGCGGGGACCTGCGCAGTTCTCGCTTCTTTTGGCACTGCCCTGATTGGCCTAGCTCGCGTTTCTCTGCGGGTGGCGAAGCGGATTATTAGCCGCACACGGGGGGAATCTGCAGATGGCGAAGAGACGCTCGTTGACGTCGCCAAGTTCAGCAGTGCCAATCGCAGGCTTCAGCCTATGAGACGGCCCTTGAGAAGGTTCTCTACTGTCCAACGCAAATGCTGGAGGATGGTGATGACTGCATGTGAGTCTTCCCAATAGCCTTCACCAATTTAACACACTGAGTATCACCCTTTAACAGCATCTTACATTGCAAATGTTCTCTTGAATGTGCTGGCTCACGGATTGATGGTCATTATTACGTTGGGGTGGACCATGATGTTGCTCCACAGCATAATAACTCTATGGAGGCAAGGTGCCTACGGCGCCATTGGATGGGCAATTATCATTTACTGGTCAGCCTTGGGCTGCGGTGGTATAGCTGTAGGGTCGTACGCTACCATCGCCGTGGTTTCATCCCTTTTCTCACTTGCATACACGAACCGCCTTGCTTCTTTTAGCTTTTGAAAGAAGACGCTTATCCACTCCAAATCCAATATTCAGAGTCGCCATTTTCCTGGCATCGATCTTTTGTTTCTAGCTTCAGTTGGTTCAATACNACTTAATGGCCAGGTCGGAGCTGCTGTATGCAGCGCGCAGTAGTTCCGTAGGTACCAGTGCGCTTTGAATATCAAGCCGTCCATCGCTGCGGGCACTTNCTAGTNAACGAGTCAGGGCTGGGGAGTGGAGATAGTCGGTCGGCGGTCCANCTTCACCTCAACTCTGTCCGCACAGCGCCAGGNTGTGGTTATGAGTTTCTCAGGAGGCGGAGATCTNGAAGGGAACAAGGAAGTTCATATCGCTATTGNGCCAGCCCATAACACGANNGAACAGGTGGANAGTATTGTTGGCCTNCTGGTGAAGGCCGCCGAGGAGGTCCTGAAAGATGNCGCTCNATCGTTCGAGTTCAGTGTACAAGTGCGAAAGTGTGTANCATGAATTCTCAGAAACTATGAAATAGAGGGGANAGGTNAAGAGTGGTACGNCCTTCTGCCNTACANGTTAAAAGCGANNGAGTTGAGCGTATNCTNAGTAACTTGNCAAANCCCNAGTTCCCATTGACNNGTCTCAGNGCTGGGCNNCAANGGNGTCNCNATGTGNNCCCCCTTCCTGGCTGTNNTACCNNANTGNGAGAGGCNACANCTATGATGGGTTTGAGAGCGAAGTGCTGNGCCACAGTTTGCGATTGCGAGTCCCCGCATGANGACGTCGCGGTAANTAATGAACGGGTTTGTGTCAGACTCTAATTTCGCGATCCGCAGCTCGAGATCTTGAATGGATTCAGTGCAGAGGTTAANTNNGNCNNNGGNCTNCNNNGAAANNNNCTNANGACCAGGACGAGCTGCTTCAATTTTCTGTATTTTCCTAGAATATTGGATCCAACTCCCACAAGCGAATCCGAGTAGNTATCTCCTTTCATCATAGCGAAGAGATGCTCNAGNNTCGGGCANACGAGATAGNACAGAAGAACAGGTAAACTGTTGCTGCGAATTGCGACTTTTNACCATCGAAGATTGGGTAGCCATGGTTGGGAAATGGGCTTGGCNAGGACGTTGTGGCGGTTANTGAGCTCNATNTCGATATCTATCTCCACGGCTTTCGTGCAGGAACAGAGCAAATNCAGGAGTTCTTNANGAGACANGNTTCCGCGGAANTTCAAGTGAGATAATTTCNTGAAGGTTCCTCTCAAGNTCGATAGCTGNNTGGNNNTGANGNTTTCATNNCGAAAGTCGAGATGAAGCTGCCGGAGGGNGNNANGTTTGANAAGNTTCTTGNCGAGNCCATCTGCATTATANTCNCNGTTNACGACCAACGACAANNNCTNCAANCCAGAAAGTCGCTTNAANAACTTAGGCAAGTAGNAGTGGAGAGCGTTTNGNAGTCCCCGCTCAGTCTTCCNGCNTTCAACAATGTTCAAGGTNCCCNATTCAGGTTNTGAGGTNGNANTGGACGAAGGNCGGTAAGGCNTGTTGGTNGTGAGTGGCAAGCTTTGCTGANTGGNGTCGATAACAACTGGGGTGTTAGTGGGTCCTTGATCGAGGCTGCCGCTTTTATACCANAGCGACTGTNGTGGACAAANCNGCGCNACAATGCGTCTAAGCGCCCGTCGNCACGAGCACTGGCAGCAAGCGCTTTCTTCTAAGGGCCAGTAGAAACCNGCCAGTTNCGCANTCTGAGCAANCACCAGGGNGCAAACGAAAGGCTCATNTTGAACCAGACGCGCGGGGCCCGGTCGGCTGCCATCCATGACATTTGNGAGNCCAGAGTACCTCNTGTGTCTTGTNATGCTCGTCGTCCCAGGGTNGTGTGGNGTGCAGACATAGAGACCNGCGGTGCTATGAGAAGTGTGCTAGTCAAAAGGTGGTCNAACTGGGAACTGGCATTGTTTCAATGCTTGTGCGTGTTTTTTCTTCACGGTGAAGACGGCATCAGCCTGACCGCCGCGGCTTNGACGTGAGACNCCGAGTTCACCGAGTCCCCTCTATCTCAGGCANCATAGCGACCCTCATCATGGNTCNCACAGCAGCANAANTNCTATGCACACCTTTCCACTACTCTCNTGCTNCCCTACTTTTCTCATNGTCTCATGGCACAGCGACGCCATATNTNCCCGGNGGTCTCCTCTGAGCCGCACGCACCACTCAGGGAGGTNACCGGATANCCACTTTNGAACGTCGGAGCAGATNGNNGGGAGCNCNATCGAATACGAAGCTGGCACCCCAAGATAACACCCTATAGGCTNATNGTNACTTNACTCACCATAGGNCTTGGAACTGCGAAAGCTATCACGTCGACTTCGAANGGANNTTCGANAAGCTCGGCCACCATTGAATGGATAACTGGAATTGNACTTCTGCTTCTGTGGGTCGTNTCNCTCTNCAGNGTNCATGTCGANAGNGCTNANNTNNGTTTTGAAGGANCTTCTTCCTGANTCGTTACTACGAAANGAAAGGCGAGGCGANGCCGTATTGGTTGTTCAAATACGACGTCGTGGGTCGCATTCGAACTCTTGGGGTGCNGATTCCTCTCTANGANNCGGAGGAACGCACTGCGGAACGTTTNATAAAACCGGAACCGTCGTCCTTGACAGGTTACAGAATCCTGGTTAGCTTGTGCGCCATTTCATTCGGGACCACGAAGGCATTGCTAGCGTACTGGGGGCTCAACACTGCCCCAACAGCCGTGGAATGGGTGTATGGCGTTCTTGTTACCGTAAGGCATGCGTTATACTCCCTTGCTTGGACCGATCCTTTTGCTTACCGTATGGCCAGCCTGTACTGGCTAGGATTGTACGAAGCCAGTTCGAAGGAAGTCATGCCGTGGCTTTTCGTTAGGGATTATTCCCATCAAGGTCAGGCTAATTTCGAAATGATGCCTTTCAAACATGACTTATACCAGTTCGTATCCAGTCGATGATGCTGTGTTCGCTGTAATCTTTGTTATAGGTCATCTAGCGGCGTTATACGCTACTCAGTGGTGGACGCGCTGGTGGTATGGCGATGTGAAGAGTATGTTGAGCGGGAGCTGGCCGAGCGATCCCAACGCCTCAGCGTTCGAAGCTTTCTTCATCCGTCTTTCCATGCTCGCATGGCTGCTCACGGCTATCGGAATGGGCGTTGGTTTGGGCGTTGCGGGGATCTGCGCAGTTTTCGCTTCTTTTGGCGCTGCCCTGATTGACCTAGCTCGCGTTTCTCTGCGGGTGGCAAAGCGGACTACCAGCCGCACACGGGGTGAATCTGCCGACGACGACGAGGTCTCTGAGTCCAGCGGAGCCGATAGTTGGCTTCAGCCTATGAGGCGACCCTCAAGAAGGTTATCTACTGTCCAAGGCGGAACATGGAGGACGGTGTTGATTGCATGTGAGTCTTCCCAATAGCCTCCTCCATTCCAACACACTGAGTACCACCCTTTCACAGCATCTTACGTCGCAAAAGCTGCCGTAAATATACTGGCACACGGATTGATATTCGTTATTACGTTGGGGTGGACCATGGTGTGGCTCTGGAGCCTAATAACTTACTGGAGGCAAGGTGCCAACGGCCCCTTTGGATGGGCGACTATCATTATCTGGCCACCTTTGGCATGCGGTGGTATGGTGGCAGGGTCGTACGTTGCCATCGCCGTGCTTTCATCTCTCTTCTCACTTGCATACACGAATCGCCTTGCTTCTTTTAATTTATGAAAGAGACACTATCCACTCCAGTCGCCATTTTCTTGGCATCGATCTTTTGTTTCTAGCTTCAGCTGGTGACTGCTGGTCCAACACTACTTGATGGTTAGGTCGGAGCTACTGTATGCAACGCGCGGTAGTTCCGTGGGTACCAGTCGACCCAAGGCCGGGGAGTGGAGATAGTCCTCCGCCTATCTTCATCTCAGCTGCCCTCAGAGCGCCAAGTTGTGGTTATGGGTTTTTCAGGAGGCGGAGATCTCGACCGGAACAAGGGAAATCATATCACTACACGTGTATTGCGCTGGCTTATAACATAACAAGAGAACAGGTGGAAGCTATTGTGGACCTTCGGGTGAAGACTGTCGAGGAGGTCCTGAAGGATGCAGGTTTGTAGAACGCTCAAGCATTGAATTTACTATACGGATGCGAAAGTGGAATATATCATTATGCTAGCTAACAGGAGTCGTCGTAGACTTCAAAATAGAGGGGAGAGGTAAAGAGCGGTACGTCCTTCTGCCTTACAGGAAAGCTAATGAATAGAGGCTGCTAATCAACTTGATGCCAAAACCCTGGTTCCCATTGACTGGTCTCAACTCTGGGCAGCAACGGCGTCCCAATGTGCACTCCTTTCCTGGCCGTCTTACCTAGGTGGGACAGGTGACTATCATCGGTGCACGAGCAAAAGGGCACGCCACAGTGAGCTTCGACTCGAGCCTTTACAGATTCGCTGCAGTGGAGATATTGCCGCGTCTTGGGGGTCGACACAACCCGCAGCTCGACTTCCTGAACCCGTCCTATGTGCTTGAGATGTTCGGCGTTGCATATCTCATTCCAGGAGCAGTGGACGGCGATTACAAGCTGTTTCAGGCTTCCACGCCTGTCTTGCTGAGGGAAGAATTCCGAACCCGTTACAGCTTTCGAGACTGAGGCTAAGTCGACCGAGTTCTTCACCGAGATGAATAGGTTCTCAAGGTTGGGGCATTCGATATGTTGAAAAATGGCTTCTGTATTTCTGCTGATTGCAAGCTTGAGCCATCGTACTTTTGCGAGCTGAGTTTGTGATTGCAGCGTGAAGTGAAAGGCCTCGGTTTCATGCCACTTTTCGATCAGAGGCGGGACTTCGATGGTGAAATCTATCTCCACCGCTTCCTTGCAGTATTTGAGCAAGGCTACGCAATCGTCCAGCCACATCAGGGACCCACGGAGCTTCACGTGGGACAGTCGCCCGAGGACTATCCCGAACCGCCCGTATAAAAGTCCATGGGGTTCGACAAAGCCAAACCCAAAGTTCAGAGAAAGCTGTCGGAGGCCGTTGGAAGTTCCGAATGCCCCCAATAGGCAATCTAAGTCATCATACGACTGTACGGCGATTGACAGCCCCTCCAGCCGAGTAAATACTGGAGAGAAGTAACCCAAGGAACCGTAGAGCTCTTGGAATCTGCCCGGTAACTTTCCCTTTCCGGCAGTTAGAAACCTGACATGCCGAACCCTCTCCCAGACTTCTTCGTTGCGGGTCTCGTATTTCTTGTACTGTTCGCTCTTGCAGTCTGTTGGCACATTGAAAATCTCATCGCCGGGACTCGTTCCTTGTCCCACTCGCCATAATTCTGGAAAGATGTCCATGAGACTGGAGGCGACGTTGCCTCGTCCACATTCAAGAGCCTGAACTTCTGCCTCTGGCACTCCTCGACGTAGAACGGTTTGCGAGTCGCCAAATCTTGAGGTTGGAGGGGAGGAATGGGAAGACATGTTGGTGGACAGTGAGAGAGAGAGAGCAGTGGCGTCGAGAATATGGGAATCTTGTTGAGTCCTCGATGGCGGCAGAGGCTTTTATATTATACCATGGCGAGTGTGGACAAAGCCACGATGACGCGCCACAACGCGTCCAAGCGCCCGTTGCGCTCTGGATGCACTCTACGCTTTGATCAAGAGAAGTCAACAAAGCCGTAACAAAAAAGAGGCGGATCTGACGTACGCACTGATTGAGAGGGGTTGAGAGGTACAAGAAGAATCAAGAAGCCGCGGGGCCACCGTAAGAAGCAGGCCAGAGTAAATACACCGTTTGGGCGCTTGGATCTGGACCAGCGCTTCAAGTGCGCCACAATTCACTTCCCATCGGCAGCGGCTTCGGGCTATTGTATACAAAAGCTCGGAGAGTGTAGATTGTACAAAGGTATACTAGATTAAGGCTACAAGTGGCACTTATATGCGGCGCAGTAGATCCGTAAACGTCAGATAATGGGACCGTTGACCTCTGAGAAGCCCTATCGCTCTACATTACAAATCCCAGTCCGTTGCTCTCGCCAATTTCGCTTTGAGAGCGGGTAGGGCCATCGTACGGGCAAAGCGCTAGGCTTAGAGCTTAGCCGAGACCTTGACCTTGTTGCGTTCTCTTGGAGAATGCGAGCGGCATCATTGACCATATTGTCGACGATCTCCTTTGCAGGGAGGATGTCATGGATGACCGCAGCGACACGGCCCATGAGCCATGGCCTAGAGACACAATGTAAGCACAACGGGATACAACTTCAGTCGAATATACGACATACCGGGTCTCTGCCGAGATCTCCGGCCGCTTCTTGAGCTCAGCTTCGTGTGGCAGGATACCCTGCGAGGTGAGCTGCTTGATCTCCTCGCGCCTGTTCTCGTTCCAGTCCTCAATGTAAGGGTTCTTCCGTACACGGAGGGGTCGGCCAGTGTAAATCAGGGTCGTAACGGCGTCTTCGTAGCCAGCGCTAACGACGAGCTCCTTGTGCTTTTTGGGAGCACCAGCCTCTACGGAAGCCACGAAACGGGTCCCAACCCCTTAAAGTTGTGATATCAGTTCTCCGGTCAGTGGGCTAGCAGAATGTGCCACTCACAGACAGCCTCAGCACCCCAAGACAAGTTGGCAGCGAGTCCACGGCCATCGTAGACAGCTCCAGCGCCGATGACATAAATAGGCTGGCCAGTGAGCTTCGACTTCTTGCCCTTGCAGATATCGACGCAAGCCGGGATCAAGATACTGGCAGGGATGTCGCCAGTGTGTCCTCCACCCTCACCGGCCTGCGCGCAGATAAGGTCGCATCCGACGTCGAGTGCCTTCTGTACGTGCTTGGGGTGGCCGACCATGTTCATGACGGGGATGCCGGCCTTGTGCANNTTGTCGACCGCCCACACAGGGGGAACACCGACNGCNCANACGAAGAGCTTGGCCTTCTCCTCNATNATGATNTCGAGGAGTTCGGGGAGCTGACCCTTGGTGTAATCNTACTNGGGGGACAGNAAGTTAGGCTCCATCNGGTGAACGACCNNAATAGGCGACGTACGTTGGTCTTGCGGGCATTGCCTCCAACCTGGGGCAGCAAGAGGTCGATACCGAAGGGAGCGTTGGGATCCTTGAGGTTCTTCTTGATCTCGTGGATCTGCGAAAGAGTCTCTTCAGCACATCCTGTCACGAAGAGCAGCACACGACGCCGNATGTACCGCGCTGNACGGAGAATCGCACTAACCTGTGCCCGAAGGATCTTGGGGGTATATCCGATACCGCCAAGAACACCCATACCACCAGCGTTGGTGACNGCCGCTGCAAGCTCAGGGCCTGCAGCAACGTTCATTCTNTAGNNGNCTCGTCAGNGTTTCCTGGCGCGTCCAGCGCTCGTAANGAACGCACCCAGCAAGGAGAATGGGNTGCTCGATGCCGAAGAGCTCAGTGACGGGGGTGGTGATCTTGGCTACCATCGTGGATGAGGGTGAAGAGGAGATGTCGTGGANGGGGNTGTGGTGGAGGNGAGGAGGGAAGGAGCGCTNGACGACTGCGACGGTNAGTTAAATATCACAGGGAAATGCATGATTATTCCAACCGGCGTTTCTTATGTTCCAGTGACCGAGGTTCGCAACGGAACATGTGTTACCGGTAGCCGGTGATTCCCCGCATCCAACGATCCGGTCATCGTCGTTTCCAGTTAGCGCCCAAGATGAGCCAAGATGGTGAAACAACACACTAAACCAGGGACGCNCTGATAGCGGTCCTAGGTCCAGGGGTTCGTACTGCTTAAACACGAANAGGGGTCCGNTATCGGGNCAAAGAGAGTGATNNNAGCNGTGACCAAGAACNACTACCCGAGCCTGTTATTTAATACAAGAGGCATGTCCTACAAGGTTCATTCGCGCTGGACCGGCTTTTTCAGCAATGGAGATTCGAGTAACGGCTACAGAGNTATCATCATCTGACTGGTCAGCAGGGCCTAACAGATAGNNGATANCTTGGCAAGCCGCCGCGATGACGGTAAGCCTGGACAGTGGATAAAGAGCGCAACAGCAAAGATCGAGACAGTAGAACGAATGGATGGGTATNAGTAGCAAAAGAACACTAAGACAGGGTGACACCGGAGAACAATAGACTAGGAGTAGAGTATGTACCGGANCGACTGGATGATGATGGATGGGATCGGACAGCACGGCGGTGACGAGGAATGAGTGAGAGTGGCATGCAAAACGAATGACGGTGCTCTGAGTAGGAGTGTGAAATAATGCCAAAGGAGTGTGCAGCGAATACGAAGCGGNGAAAGAGAAGGANAAAACTCATGAATCCGGAATGCTACTACTGTCCTCTTCCTCATTTCCAGAAGCCCTACCTGCTGTCCTCATCAANCTCCTCAACCGCGTAAGCTCCTCCTGCAACCTCTGTGCCGTCTTCTCCGCGGCTTCCGACTTCTTATTACTCTCGGCCACCTCCAACTTCATCCTTTCTATCTCGCTCGTCCAGAAGGCCTCGACCTCGTTATCCTTCTCCTTTGCCTCAACCTTCAACCCCTCGATCTCCTTCCTCTTCGCCTCCGCGTTCTTCACCTCTTCCACCAGCTTCTTGTACTTCTTCCCGAGCCTCTCTTCCTCCGCCTTCCACTTTCACCTCCCTCCTGTNCATCTCATCCCGCAATCCTGTCAGTGTCATGCTTCCAGGCCTCTATCAATCCCTTCATGCTGTCTCTCAACGTGATATATTCACGTTCAGATTTTGACGATAGAGCTGTCGACTCGGCGAGTGCTTTCTCCATGTCCCGTAATGCCGTTTTCGTTGTTGACGATTCGGTCTTGAGCTGCTGCTTCAACGTCGTTGCCTCCGCCTCCGCCTTCCGCGCTCTCTCCAGCACTTCCTGCAACAGCCGCTCCTTCCTCGCCACCACGTTGTTCAACCCCTCATTCTCCAGCCGCAACCGCTCTCTGCTCTCCTTCAGGTCCTCCGTTTGCCTCGTCAGTTGCGACACCGTCCGTTGGGATAACCGTAGCTGCGACTTTGTATGTTCCAGCGCGTTCCGCGCGTTCACGACACCGGTTTGGAGGTCTGCCAGGACTTTGGTCGTGTTCCCAGGCGTAAAAGAGAGGCGTTTNTTGGGAGAAGGCAACGTCGATGGCCCGTCCGTCGATGCGTCGCTTGGAGCCAGTGTTGTGCGAGAGGACAAACCGTCGTCAGCAAGAGCGCGCGCGTTACCTTCATATAACGAGACAGGCATGGAATAGACAGCGGAGCGACGGCGTAATGATCGTTTGATTTGACGAACGAGTGGAGGAACTTCGTCAGGCCGGTTCATCAGGAGAAGAGAGATTCTCTTACCGACGGCAGATATCGGTATGCCTGTAGGGAGCGGTTTCAAGTCAGTGACAAGCGTCGATAACGCAGGGTCTAACGGAAACTCACGGGACAGGGTTCTAGTAGGGCTCGAATTTCGTTTGTAGTGCTTCCCGGGCGGTGACGAGGGTGTAGGGCTTGTCGGAATACCCTCTCTGATGACCCCACTGTCTGCATCGCTAGCGCTCGCTGTACCATCCAGACGTCGTGGCAGAGGCAAGTTCGATTCGGGGCCAGCAATCCCATGCAGGACGTCATAACTCGACCGCCGTTTGATTTTGATCCCGGGCGTCGCGCTCGACCCCTCTCCAACGTCACGAAATGAGGATGGGGGATTGTTGCTTCCGTTGACACCGTTCAGGGCGTCGAGGGCATTGTTGATATGGGGATTCGAGGAGGGGGAGGTAGAAGACATGACGACGGGATCGTTAAGTTCGCTGAGGAGCGTGAGGTCAAGGCTTACCGCACCCTCCGTGAGGCCCGCGCCAATGCTAGGTACGATGGTATCCGCAAGATTCGCGCTGCTAAGGTTCGTCAATCGATTGCTAACGCGTTCCAAACTCTCACCTGTTCTATCGTTCTACAGAAGGAGGAAGAGGAGGCCAACAAGAAGAAGTAATTTACTCTTTCTCATCTTGTACCTTCTTACTTTTTCACTGCCATCACACACCATTAAAAGTATGGCCACGTCGTCCACGTTGTTATCTACAGCAGCCCATGCCCCATGCAGAGAATATGACCAGGTTCCGCACCCACTCACATTGAGTCAAACGTCGCGGACGTGTTTGCTCGAGGCGTCGGGAACATACCCAGATTGCCAGGATCTTTGGACTTGCGAGAACCATCTGTTGAGCATCTGCGATGAGCACCTGGGATCCAACAAAACGCGACTCTATGGTTGTAATTATGGGCCATGTTCTACAATGCGAATATAATGTGGCCACGCTCGATGTTCAGGTTGCATCAACCTTGGTATCGTAGAAAACGATCTTATATGGAGCAATCGATTCAGGGATCAGCCCTCTTTGGCCCTTTCATCGGCTGCGACAACGCTCTTTTCTACCGCTTCCGTCACCTCGGAGTTCGCCACCATACCCACTATCTTGACCTGCTCCGCGACGTTTCGCAGGACTGCAATGACGTCCTTATTCCCGTCCACAAACCCGAACTCGTTATAAGTCAGGCCATGCTCTTCTGCGAATTCTTTCACGAGATAGCTGGCCTTTCTGAGGTTATGTCTGGGCAAGCGAGGGAAAAGGTGGTGCGTGACTTGAAGATGGAGACCGCCATGGATGAAGCCCAGGGATTCAGGGCAGATAACGTCGCTTGTGGTGCGCATTTGCCGGTGAGCAAATGCCTCGGTTGGGCCGAGATCAGCTGTAGACATGCTGAAATGTGACAGGACAATCTGGTTGGGGGAAAAGGGACCAGCACGGTCAGCATAAGAGAAAGTGATTGGAAGAATGGCTGACCTGCACGTGGAGTGGACTTGCTACAGCATTGCTGACGAGAAGGTAGACAATGCCGTTCTGCCAGGAACCTGTGCCAAAGAGGATGCGAGTGTACCATGTCCAAAAGAACAGGATTCCAAAGAGTTCAAGACGGTAAGCCCATTTGCCACCCCTGGCACGTTTGGTATCGAAGGATTTCTGGTATAAGTAGATGTAAGAATTGGCGTAAAGGTTGAATCGTGCAAATGCCATGATGACATAGAATAGCTTGTGCTGCACGGAGATCAAGATGCGTGCTGGCAAGTCGAACTTCATCACACGTTTGTAGTATGAGCTCCATAGGGACCCAAAGAATGCGGTCGAGATGGCGAAAAAGGGGATGTGTTCGATGTCAGGGTCACTGGAACATAGTTTAGTCGAGCTCCCGAAGAGTAAATTGAATGCATACTGAGACGGATGGTTAGTGACGACTTGACAACTCGTCAGTTACACTGGAAATGCGCATATGCAACAACTTACTGTGATGAACATTGTGATTCTAAGGCTAACGTTAATGCTGGCATTGGAAGCATGAAGGGACGAACTTACCTGGACCCACCAGCCGATGCTGAGGCCACCAATGTAATCAGCAACAATTATAGAGATAAGCCGATCCAAGGTCCAGTTGTGCGTGACACCCATATGGCCGAGATCATGGGCAGTAAATGCCAGCTGGTGCCAGAGCAAACCGAGAAAGAATGCGCTGGTCAAAAACCAGCTGTGGCAGTAGGCGTAGACAGATAATGAAGCGAAGAGGATATATCGAACGACTTCAGGACCGTATCCCGTAAGGTAGGGGGTTTCGTAAAGGCCGGCATCTGTCACTCGCTTGTGCAGGTCTCGATAGGCCTTGGACAGCCGCGCCTGGGCCTGGAGAGACAGAGTGGCATGGGGAGCAGAGAGTGTGTCTGCAGTGGGACCCGAGGGCATTTTCTCCACCTCTGGTTCGGTGCCGGTGGGCACCAGCAGGATCTGCGAGGAGGGGGATGCCTCGGTATTCACAGTAGAACGCTGCTCTGCTGCCTCACGATGCCAGTAGCCCTTGCCGTCTGGCCCTTGCGGCGGACCCAGCCTGCCATAATT